>BJBW01004849.1:155436-176267 GCA_004320125.1 Scolopax mira
GAAGCTGTGGCTGCCCCATCCCTGGAGGGGTTGAAGGCCAGGCTGGAGGGGGCTTGGAGCAACCTGGTGTGGTGGGAGGTGTCCCTGCTCAGGGCAGGGGTGGGATTTGATGGTTTTTAAGGTTCCTTCCAACCTGAACCATTCTGATTTCATGGCACCTGCACAAAAACGTTCCCCCACTGGCTGGAGAGACCCCCTGGTGTTGCCAGAGCCCTGAGGGTGACATCTCTGTTATAGTGCCTGTGCCTGAGCCAGGAGAGGTGAGAAAGCACCACCAGTTGCTTTGAGGCCCTTTGCAAAATGACCCTTGAGTCACACAAGTTTAGATATAAAATTCATTCACAAAGCTCTTCCACCCAGGAGCAAATGTTCTCCAAGTTCAGAGGGTTTGCTCAGCCCCAAAAGCTGAAGAGGGGAACCCAAGTCAAACAGTGACACGGGTGTAATTTGACATGGGGTCAACCCACTTCTTCCCACCTAAAGAGAAACCGAAACAAACAGGAGCTGGCTACTCTGTCACAGTCCTCAAAAGCAAACTGTATTTAAGCAGCATCCAGCAAATGATATTAAACCTTAATTAAAACCATGTTGAAAGTATGAATTGAAAATATCCTCTCTAGTCCTGTGGGTTTTCAGAGATTTCCCTCCCTCCCTTTTAAAAAAGAAACTAATAATTTAATCTCAATATATTAAACTGACCTACATAAAATATTCCATGTAAAATATTATTTCTGCCATAAAACACATAATCTGTCACTGGTTTAATTCCATTAGAAAGCATACATTAAGGTCTATGTATTATGATCATTAGGATAATAAAAGTAATACAATATCACTTTTATTATGTTTGAATTTAAAACATTCTTCATATGAGCACAAAGAATAATTAAGGAGATGGAAGAAAGGGCTTTTTTTTTTTTAACATTTATAATGAAATAAATTCACAGGCAAGAGCAAAGAGACTGCATTTTAGTCTGGAAAATGAGGAGCTATGGTTTTTACACTGACTGTGTAGTCTCAGAATTTTTTTTTTTTTCCCTTTTCTTTGTAACTTTGATTTTGGTCATTTAGAACAGTCAGCTTTTGTGGTCATATTTGCAATTTGATTCCCACCCTCATTCCCATTCTCTGAGTGTCAGGAGCTTTTTGGAGAGAAAACATTTCTGTTTGTATATAGTAAGTTTCCAGACATTTTAAATATGAAGAAAAGTTTGGTGTAAAAGGACTTTCAGCTCAGAGTTACAGCTCCCAAAATATAGTTGCTTTAAAACTCAAGCTCATAATCAGAGTTTTGAAGCTTGGTTCGTAATTTATGAAAATTTGGGATTCGAAACACGATTAAAACCAGGAAATAAAAACAAATCTGTTGTGAGCCACCCCATATATCAGATTTTTCTGACATAACCACAGAAGCCCCAGAGCCCACACTCGGCTCAAGAGAGAGTTTCAGCAGTCAGAAAAGCAGACTCAAGATGGATTTTCTGTAACGGTACCAAAAAGCCTACGAAAAGACAAAATTATGCACCAAAGAGCTATTTCCCCCACCAGGTCCAATACATATTGTCACTTAGGCAGTGGATTGCCCACGAGCCAGAGGAGTAGGAGAGGATTTCACGTTCTGCCTGAAGCACGTGCAGGGGACACAGATTTCATAGCACATTGTTTTAAAATGCAGGAGTCACATCTGCCTTCAAAGCCTTCTCCTGCTCCAGGCACCTCCTGCATCTACTTGAAAAGACTTTGGAGGAAATACCCTTGCATGCCCATTGCTGAAAAAAACATACCAACTAACAACATATAAGTGTATATTTTTGCAACTTCCTATAATAAGCAAGTGGCATTGAAACCAAATGTGACTCCATTTATTTTATTTTTTTTTTTTCCTTGTTTGTAAAATTTTAAATCTGTTTCCTTCAAAAAGTGTGTGGGAATAGATTGTTTTCCTCAAAGCCCGAGGGCCTGCACAGCTTGAGCATCAGGCAGAACAACCCAGTGGCTTTATGGAAACGGCAAGTGCTGGGAGAATGTCCTTTTGATGAACAGGGAGCTTGGCATGAGAGTCTCTGAAAAGGTTCCTTCCAGCCCATAACATTTTCTTGCAAGAAGAAAAGACTTTTGTCTGCCAGAAAAATATTACATTTTGAAGACTGGAACTACAGGCAGGATTAGGATTTGTGTTTTCTAGAGCAGGGTGCTGGGATGTGCTGTACCCTCTCCTGTTAGCATCTCTAGTTACTTTTACTGCATCCCTATCTTTTTCTTGATTCATAGTAATTTCTCCTGCATACAGTTCTCGGCTTTGCTGTCAGAAAACTCTAGAGTGCAAACAGTGCTAAGACAACATAACTTTGAAAAATTGTAATTTCTGTTCTGTCCAAAGAATAGAACGTTCTCATTACCTTGACTGATAACACTTCACTACTCCAGGAAGCCTCAGATCCTTTCTCAAGCTTTACCAGGATCAGCTATTCCCTTGGAAATAGCCAGATATGGCATTCTCCTTGATGTCCTAACAGTCTAAAACGTTTCCATTTCAGATTTTTGGAGAGCAAAGGTCTATGCTTCTGGAAACTCAGAGGAGGAAATAGGTGAGTTCAAGGTGAGATTTTTGTTTCCGGACAGGAAGTTAAGGACAAAGTAAATATAACAAAAATGGATGTGCTTGGAAGACTAAGACTTTATGTACTTTTTATGTCTAGAAGATAATCATCTGGCCGTGTGTTTGTACTTTGTTGAGCACAGCAAAGCCCTGCCGTGTGAACTGGGGCCTTTAAATGACTTAAGTTAATATAATGAGCATAGGGAAGAGAGGGGACACAGATCCTGAGCACAGGCACCCTCCTGCCTGGCGGATGAAGTGGAACCCTTATGTACACCTTGGAAACCATGTCATATTTGAAACACAAAGACTCCATTTATTACCAAATGGTCTATACTCACTGGCTTGTTTTCAATTTTTGCAGATCTCACATATGTTATTATAGGAGTTACTCTGGGAGCGATTCTAGCAATCGGTTTTGTAGCAGTAATAATCTGCTTGATCAAAAAACAAATGATTGACATTGGAGGTAAGGAAAAAATAGTCCCTGATTTCTTATCCAGAGATCTAGATTTTCTTATGTTCTAATACAGCAGATCTGAGCTTCAGTGTTAGGAATTGTCTGCGTGCTATGGTTCTGGGTTTCCTTTGAAAAACTACTTTAGAAGTATCTGAAGTACTGAGTCCCTAGAATTGCAAATTCATATTTCAGAATGACCAACTCTGCTCTTCTCTTACAAGAGAAGTAGAATTCAGTTCACCTTACTACAGTTCACCTGGGTATATTTTAGAATAAATTAATTTTAAAACCAAAATTCTGTCTATTCAACATAAGTTAAAGAGTCTGTTGGATTTGCAGGATGGGTAGGAGACTCGCTCACACTTCCTACCCAAAATTAGTATTTATTTCACTGACTCTGGACTTTTGCCCCAAAATTCACACAAGATGTTCCAGCTGGAATAATGAAGAAGGGCTTTAGGAAGGTTGCATGACACTACTAATATGAAAGAGCTTTGCCTCAGAAAGGATGGCTGGGTCTTTATCAGCTGTAACTGTGTTCTCCTGGTTGCATCCTCACAACTTCTGAGCAGGCCTGTCACCACTCTGCTCCTGGCTCCTTCACTAACCACGTTTTCCTGTTCTCTCTTTAGAGTCAGATGGCAAAATGGATAGAAGGTAAGAGTCATCGCCCCGTGCACTGAGGTGGTGTCATGCACAAACCGTAACATTTAAATCCTCTCTATCTGTATGCATGATGCTTCCCCACAGCTGGGATTCAAATAATAATAATATATAACACTCTTGGAAGTCTCTAGAGGACCATGATACAGAGTGTATCTAGTGGAGCTGCATGGAAAAAGGAAATTCCTTGTAACAGGGTTTTGACATTTAAGAAATAGGAAAGAAATCCCAGCAGACTGAGATGCTCTTTAAGAAGAAAATCATTCAAACATTTTTGATTCAGCTTTTTTTGGTTTTAGTTTATACTATGTGTTATGATTGCAAACTCATTACAAAAGAAAAAAACAGCAGCTTTTTTTAGGGATGCAAACCAAAGCCCTTGTTGCAGAAGTAGAATATTCTTTGAAAGAGCTAGAACTTTTCCTTCCACATTTTTTCTGAAACAAATTTTTTACTGTATTGTCACATAGTCACAAGCTCTGTAGATTTAAAAAAAAAAAAAAATGCAAACCTGGGTAAATAGATTAATGAAAAGTTTCCCAGTTACTGTGTCTGGATCTCAGTTCTGAGAATTCCCTTCACTCCAGGCTCTTACAGGTCAAGGACAAGATCATTCCTGCTGGAAGGGATGTGGTTTTACCCTTTGTCTTCCTCCTCACTATCCAGAAAGACTAAGATCATTTTAGGTTTGGGCGCCTGATGGCTTGACAGACAGAAAAGGCAATGCTGGACTGCTTAGGCAATAGGGTAGAGACATACAGGAACAGGGACTCTGAACTGCAAGTTGTCACTGACTCATGGTACTCTACGGATGTGGACACATTGTTGTGTCCCTTCAAGACATTTATAACTGACTATAAATGCCCAAACGTGAATTGATCAGCATTCTCAGAAACTGAAGGCAACAGCTGTACTCAATGATGTAAGAAGTGGCTTTTAGCCTCTCTCAGAAAGCTGGATAGAAAGGATGTCCCCATCAGAGTCATTCCTCATCAAGAGAGCACAGCATATGTAAACACTCAACTGAAGATCAAAGCAAGGACCCCCTTGGAGAAAGTGCTTCAATGTTTTGCCTGTCCAACAGAGAAGGGCTCCAGCCATGAAGCATCTGTCATTTTCCCAGGAAGACACTTTCCCAACATAACACAGCTATCTGTCACAAAATGTTTCCTTTCTAGTAATGTGCTATTCTCTTATGAAACACTGATAATCTCTGTGTATTAACCTAAAATAGATTAGGACTATTAGATGAACAAATATAGAATACCCAGTAAACTTTCTCGTGTTTTAAGGGCAGTAGGGACAGAGCAATGAATGGGAAGGGCGTGAGAAAGAGCTAAGATCAAATAGAAAAGTCAGAGACCAGAGTCAACAGAAAAGGGAATAAAGGGAGTAGAGGGACAAAGACAAGGAAAGATAGAGAAGGCAGCAGATTTATTGCTGGGATGAAATGCAGACAGTTTGATCTATGAACGACTCCACATTGAACTTTTCTACCTTCCCTTGCTGTTTATTATGTGTGATATTTTCCTTCAGAGACAGTTTGAACATCTATGATACCATCCTTGGGTGCTGTGTCCTTTGATCTTAAAAGGTCTTTTCCAAACTAAACAATTCTATGATTCTATTCTATTTTCTACTTGACCAGTAATGATTATTAGTGCTTGTTCAGGGAAAAAAGCTTCATCCAACTGATAAAGCACTCACCAAATTCACCTGCAGCCAAATTTTAAATTTCACATCGTTATTCCCACAAGCATCTCAAGCCACTCAATTTCTGACATACCCTGAGTGGGCACCACCCAGCACAGGACCATCATAGTCGATGGAGTTGCTCAACCTCATACCAGTTGAAGACCTTGATGGAGATAATCTTCTTTTATGGGAGAACCCCATTTATCTGGTGCAGAACTGAACCAACACATTGCAAGAACAAGTTTCCACTAAAATCAGGAAGCATTCTGATGTGTCTTCCTGGATACTTTCCCAAATAATACTTAAACCAGAAGGGTTTCTACACAAGACACTGACATCTCACTGTAAAATAATTTACAGCAATTACCACCTTATTTAGTTGGGTATATAACACTAAGATTTAAACACTCAATTCATAATAGGGTGCCCTTAAACTCAATGGGATATTTACTAACACTTGAGAAGAAAAAGAGGCTTGAGGTAAGCTTTGTCAGCTAACAAACCAGTAATCTAGATGTCAACTGACAATTATTTAATGTCCTCTTTTTTAATTAATAGCCATGTCAGTTTCAAATGCCGTCTTGGTGTAAGCTTGGTAAATTATAATGCCTAAAAATTTCATGCAAGTTTAATGTATTAATAAAAATGTCTGGGCACATTTAATGCTAGCAATATTTTGAGTTAACTACACTGCATGGCAGCCAGATTTATTTTGACAGGAGACAAAGAAAGAGACATCCGGAGACAAGGAGAGGGATGGAGGGACAGGGAAGGTTTTCTGAAGAGTTACATATTTTAGACCTGCTGCCACAGCGAAAAGGAATCTGTTGCCTCAACACATCCTGGGCAACAGCACACACCAAAACTCCTCACACCACTCACCAGGTCCTACAGGCCCCTGCACGAATCACTCAGCAGGAGACCAGGCTTTAAATGCAAGTCATTCTGATGTTTGATGGAGGAGAGAAGGAGCTTGAGAGTGCCAACTGCACCAGTGATTTTCTTTTCCCACCCATCAGGATGGTCTTTTGTATTTCCCCCACTTCTTCTAAGGGACCAACTTCTCTTTCCTTTGCTGGACTATGGTTGGGAAGCACAAGGTATTCTTGAGTATGTGACCCCTGAATTACCTATCACTACAAGACACTTACAAACATTGTCAGCTGCAGATGAATATGAAGAAACATTTTCCTAAGTGTAAATCTATGTCTGTCACATCCTCCCAGGAGATGGGCACTACAGCATCCCATCTTCACCTGCAAGATTACAGTCTCCACCTTCCAGATTTCCTATTGCTTAAAGATGCTCCCTCGGGTACTACTCGCTGTCTCTTATCTTGCTGATTCACCTCATTCCATAAGGCAATTAAGAAATACAGGCATAGGAAAGGAATTTGTTAAGCGCAGTCACTGGTATTTTTGAGTGTTTCCAATCTTACCAGAAGAGCAAGTCTTGGTACAGAAGGGTTTGAAAAGGTGAGTTGGTTTAGCTCTTCACGCAGAGTCCCAGCTGCTCAATCTCTCTGCACATAAGCGTTTGCAGAAAGAAAATGTAAATACCCAGTGTGTATTGAGGCAAGAGTCACCAGTGACAACAGCAATAGACTGGTTTTTGTACCTGGTCCTGTCACTGCCCTGTCTGGTCAAACTTGTTGTTCTGAACAACCTTGGACAAGTTACTTTGGCTCAGGTTACTCTTTCCATAAAATGAAATGAATCCTTATATCACACACTTCAGACTCAAGGACACTAAGCTTTGCACTGTGCCGGGGGGACCAGGCTTTGAAAAAGCAGCACGGAGGCACTCCAGAGGCACTCTCAGGCCCTCAGTTCCTCTTAGCACCATTCCTGACTAGAGGGAATACTTCATATACAGACACATACGCACACAGAGACAGTTTTATATATATATTTATATATATATATACACACACATACATATAGCTCACACTGGTGGAGATTAATTCATTAAACCCCTTTCCAGGATACAGCATACTTCACTGATGCCAGCTACCAGCCTGACAGGCAGAGCCACGCTCCTGGCTATTTTTTGCTCCTCCTTGGCCACTCTCCACATTCCCTGGGAGAGCATCTGGCCCAGAGTGCCTGTGGCCCCTTCAGATCTGAGGTGTGGGGGGGTTTGCAACTGCCATTGACCTTTTCGCAGCTGCCAAAGCAGGGAGGGATCCTTACTCCTTCCTACCCCTCTGCACAACTGCTTGAGGCTGGTCTTGAATAGCTCTAAATCATTTGGTTGTAAGAGCTGGTCCCAAACCTGCTGAGTCAGGGGAATGCTTTCCCAGTTATATTCAGCCACCTGTTGGGAGGCAATTCCTTCCACAGCCATCATGGGCTCTGCTGGCAGATTTGCTGGTGCCTCTGATTCCAGCAATAAACGAGTAACTCTGCCTTTCCCTGGAGCTGCTGAAAGTCTGGATTAAAAAAAAAAGTTTTTGGAAGAGCAACCTCTTCATTCCTGTCAACAGGCACCCAGGGCAGCTCAAATATTAGATGCCACCAAGCAGAGAGACTCCTGCCCCAGGCAGCACCCGTCTGCCATCCAGAGCAGCTTTATCTTGACTAGGGCTTGTCAGAGAGGTGACAACACGGGATTAGCCAGGAATGAAAGCTGCTGTCCCGGCTAAAGGACAGCTCAAAAACAAAACAAGGCCTCCTGACACCAGAGAGAATGCCACGGGTCTCGTCCAGAGAAGATCAGCATCAAAGCAGGGCTCCTGCACATTTCAACTCACAGAATTTCCTGTATTTCATAGAATTTCTGGGCAAGTCCACACTGAACATGAAAAAGGAATCACTGGTTTCAGATGGACTCCCAGGAGCCCCCCCCCTTTTTTTTTTAAAGTGACTTCTCAGAAAATAGGATTATTTATAGATCCTTTTTTTAAGATCATGTATATAGCCTGCCAGATCGTTTTACTTCAGTTCCCTGATCTCTTACTTTCCAGGAGTTCTGCCTGGGAGGGCCTGTACTGGGTATCAGAAAAAGCTGCCTGTTTTCCTTCTTGGCTGGTGCTTACAACCCCCCACCTCCTTATCCCAGATCTCATTTCCGAGCACTGACACTAGATGGAGTAAAACTGAATGAAAGATTAAGAGCAGTGAAGAAAAGAGGAGAAAGGAGGAAAAGTTCCTACATTTCCCCGGCTGCTCACGTGTTGCTTCTTTGAATGCTCAGTAATCTTTTGATTACTGCTCTGAGAGTCACAATTAACATCTCCCTCTTTATACTTTGCAGGTCAAACATGGGATCAAGCCAGAACAGGTACGTTCCAGGGGCAGGGGGTTCTGGTGGAGCAGGGAGAGGGAGCCACGGGACAAGGCAGACACGTAGAATTTCATGAATGTAATTCCAGCAGCTCCATTAATCATTTCCTAGAATTCCTGGTTTGTTTTTTTTTTTCCTGGGAATCTCCCAGCTCAGCTTTTATAAGGATGCTCTGGATCATGCCAGCTAAAACCAAAGCCAGAAAGTTATTGCTAACTAGTGATGTTTCTTTCTTTCTTTTCAGAGACGACATCAACGTACTTGGAAAACAAAGTCCAAATGATCAATAACCCTTTTGCAATCAACAGTTACCTGCTCCGAGGATCAATAGAAGCCTCTCATGCACCAGCAGGAGCCTCACCAACATCCATCCCTTTCTTTGTTCTTTAATTGAAAGACTGACTGATTGATTACAGGAGGAGCTCCTAGTGCCTGCTAACTTCAACCATCTGCACACAGAAATCCTCAACACCATGTACCTGAAGGAAATGGGGAGAGATGAGCTCTCCCCATTAATGAGCTTAATTTAGCCTCTGACAAGTATATGCTTGATTTCTAAAATCAGTTAAATACAGGGTAATAAAGGCAGCAATACATTTCAGCAGCAGATTTCATGGTATTTCGAGATAGGGAAATAGTGACTGAATTAACTTGAAAAAATCATTCATTTGAGGTTGAAGCAAAACAAGGCTTCCCATTTTTTTCAGGAAACATATGCCTTGTGTTAATAAGAAAACATTTCACTCACACTAAAGTTTTATCTCTTTTAGCTTTAGGACTGATGTCTTTTGATTAACTGTAGGTGGCAGTGTGAATTCCAGCCATTTAAAATGAATTGTGGTAATTTAAAACAAAAAGCTCCTTTTTGAAATAATGTTTTTCATGTTTTGTTTTTAGAACATTGAAATGAAAGCAGTTTTGCCTACTCAAAAAGTTTCTGGAGATCTGAAACAAAACAATTCATGTCAACATGCTACCACCAAACTAACTTAATTTCCAAGTTTTGCCCAGCCCCTTTTTTTTTTTTTAGTAAAAAACAGTGCACTGAGTTCAATCAGAATTTATGAATAATTTCAGTCTCCCAACCCCTTCATTCTTTTTGTAGCTTTACGTATTCTGTTGAATTTGATGTCATCAGCATTGCTTTGTCTGGCTTCTACAAGCTTCTTACAGCGGGAGTGACAAGAAGAAAAATTAGAGCTTTGTCTCAAAGTGTTTAGAATGGCTTAAATAATTTAAAATGGTTTAAACCCAAGTTATTTTGTAAACACATCCCAGCTTTTACCAAAGCTGTGAGCCTGTGGCTTCACTCTCGGTTCAGGAGATAATGCTGTAGATTTTATTCTGCTTAATCCCTTTCTTTGGGGAAGAATGCTGCGTTTTAAAAGATGTTGTCACCACAAGGTGCATGAAAAGCAGGAAGATTTTGGTGTTTCAAGCCAGGCTTTCCTTTCAGCTTGGGGAAACAGGGCAGCAAATGGCACACACGATGTTAATTAATGGCAGGATATTTCACAAGCATAGCTGTTATCCAAATGCAAAGACCACAGGCTGGAAATAGATTGGATCTTCCTACACATTTAGCTCAGGCCAATGCCTTTAGACATATGGATGGTTTTAATCTCTCATTTAATTTACATTCCTAAAGAACTTTTAAACCAGTGTTTGCTCTCAGTTATGTCCTGTGGCAGATCATAATAAAGTTCTTTCCAGTTCTTCACTACTGTAATATAACAGATGTTACTCAAAAAAAAAAGGCAAATATTAGACTGAAGCTTAACTTAGAAATTCTGTATATTAAAAAATATCACTTGAAAAAAATCATGGAAACCAGGCCCTTCCATCCAATAACCAACTTTCAGACCGTGGAGAGCTGCGATTAACCCTGTGCATTAAAGACAGAGCTGATGTGCTGAGTCAGGGACTCAGAGTCCACACGCTGTCAGAGCATAAGAACAGATATATCAGAATATTTCTATGAAGAATAAGCTACTCTACTACTTGTAACTGTAAGGATTTGCATATATTTTTTGGTTCCAGCCTTAGCAAAGCAGGTAATTTTCCATATGCGCAAAGGAAACTGGATGGCAATTTTTCCACATATTTTGAACAACAAAACTTAAGGTTTATTTTCAGAGAAAATTGATAGGTTGCAATAATTTCCCTGGATTCTTAGGTGTCTGTTACCCAGCTCAGTAACACTGCAGTTCATTAGCAGCCTTTGCTAACAGATAAACTAAGGCAGTAATGGGATACTTGTAAGTAATTGTGTGCGAGTACATGCGTAAGTGAATAAACCATCTTGTAAGGTATCTGCTAATTGATTTGCTTCCTTTAGTACCATTTTAATTAAGACTTGGAACAGAAGAGAGCATGTGGTCAGGGAGGGAAGCTATTACCTTCCCTTATTTGTGTGAACAAATGTTTCTTTCACATCATTTCAGTACACTATGGGAAATAAAGACGAAAATAAACAAGAAATGGTAAGTTCGAAGCAGAGGAGGAGAAAGGCCTGGAGAATTGAGCTTCGGAATCTTGATTAGGCAAATGGGCTGGGGTGGTGAATAGATTTTGAGTTCCTGAAATCTTCTGATGCCTGCCTTGGCTCCTGGGGTGTGGGAAAAGGATGGGCAGCACCGAGACAGAAAGCTGCATCAGAAGAAGTGTGGCCAGCAGGGCAAGGGGGGAGGGATTCTGACCCTCTGCTCTGATGAGACTCCACTTAAAGTACTGTGTCCAACTCTGGAGTCCTCAGCACAGGAAGGACATGGACGCAGCATTTCTAGAGAGATAACGAAGCAGCACTGGGTTTAGCAACAAAATGCATGTTCCACAGCAAGGGTGGCATCATCCAGGTCAAACCCTGCTGTTCAGTGGCATTGGTGCAAGCCCTGACCATCAGCAGGAGTCACGCAGCTCCATGCAGCACTCAGAGGGTAATCACAGAATCACCTAGGTTGGAAGGGACCTTTTAAGATCATTTAGTCCAACCAATGGAAAAAAAAAACCAACCAACCAATTATTTTAAATTTCTCCACTGAATTTAATGGGAACAAGATGACACTGAGACCAGATCTTCTGTGTGAGCCACAAAATGCCTTCCCACCAGGACTAAGGAAAAATAAAAAAATTTGTCTCATGTCTTTGATGACTCAGCAAGTAGAAACCAGTCACTGGCCTAGAAACACGTGGGGGTTTGTGCATCCTTCTTGGGGAGGTGATGCTATTGGTCTGAAATGGACTGAGGCTTAGAGTGTGCTGGGGAAAGGAGCAAAGCTGTGGCCATGACTTCTGTGTGGCTTGTCCACAAGGAAACCACACCAGGGTCAAGGTGCATCCAGAAGCCGTACCAAGCCTCAAACCAAAGAGCAGCTGCTGGTTCTCTGCTCCCAAACCTTCCCACTGACTTATTTATTATCTCCTCCTGCGTAATTTGTCATAATCTCTGACTCGTCAGGCCAATTAATCATGCTTCAGAAAAAAATGAGATTTCTCACAAGGAGATTATCTGTCTCTGACAAACAAGGGATAATTCAATTAGCTTCCTTTTCTAAACATTTATTAACTGGTTTTGGTAAATTAGTCCTTTTTGTAATTTAGCTATAATTTAGGAAGATTTAATATGTCATTAGGCACACCAAATTCTGCGTTAATATAACATTATGGCTGAGATTTTAATTGCCCCAGAGTCAGGAACTGTATAGATAAATGGCTTGATTCCCACATGGAAGCGGCTGGTAGGAATTACACAGGGCTCCACAGAAATTCCCCTTAAAATCCCTTCTTGCAGCAGTTAAGCACATGCTTAAGGACTCTGGGGAATAGGAGGCTTTCTCTCACCCAGGTAAGGACTCTAAGAATTCAGTGAGAAAGAGAAATATTTACAATGTTTATTTGCAGAATTCCTACACATTGGACCAGGTGATCTTAAAGGTCCCTTCCAACCTAGATGATTCTTCTATACTAGAAAATTTATAGTATACATGGATTTATCTCTCCTCACAATTCTCAAAGTTCTTGTTTTCCATGCTGCAGTTTCCTAGGAAAATCCTGGTATCTCACAGTAGTACCCGAATGTGGCCTCTCAGATGAAAATCTCTCCCCTTTCATTCTGGATTATGCCTTTTAGTCCTTTTGGACACTGCCAATTGATACTAATGTGATGGCATTAAAGAAGTCGATGCAACTTCATACCAAGGGTAAAAGAAAAAAAAAAAAAGGCCTCTTTCATGCTGGGGAGAAATCAAGAGAAAAATCAAAACAATTGAGTTGTGTGGATGTTAAAAGCCATAAGAGGAGAAGCAGATGTAGGTTAAAAGCAGTGTTAATTACTTTACCATAGTAGGGCCATATAGACTTTGCCTAAGCTAGGAGTGAAGAGTCATTTTAAGCAGACTAATCCCTGGATCCTGACTGTAGCATGGATCCAGAGCATCTTAACTGGTCCCTGGAACAGCTGAACTCCAGGTGTTCCGTGGCACATCATTTCAGATTTCATCTTTGACAGCGTGGATCCACCCTGAAGTGCTGGGATTTGGGGAATCTTTTCTTTCGGAGAATTTTGGAGCTCAGGTCAAGTCAGCATCCTCCCACCAACATCTGAGTGTATCATCCAGTTTCTATCAGAACTTCACAGAAGGGCAGAAGCCTCCAAGCCAAGTACTTATATCCCAGTATTCTTCAAGAAGACAAGCAGCTAGAAAAAGACTTGATTAGTCCACTCCACAGTGTGGATACCAGTGACTAAGATAACACAAGACCTCATCTGAAGCTTTTCCCAAGGCTGGGGCATTCTCTAGATCTCTCTTTGGAGATTACCTGACACCTAATAGCAGCCATGGCCTGATTTAATTAACAACTCAACCAAGTGCATAACACAAATCTGTTGGGAAGCAGACTCCATTAGTTCTGCTGCTCACAAAACCTATCTGCTTACATTTGAAATATGCACCTGACAGCAGAAGTGAGAAGAAAACAGCCACAATTTAAGAGAGGCCACTTGAGCCCCTCAGGCTGGCACCACCAATACACACCAATGGTGTGGTAAACCACATTTAAGAAAACTGGTTTTTATCACAGGCAGCTGCCTTGCTGGCTCTCAGCTGGAATGACTGGTACCCATTTACAGCTGAGTTGACCATGAAAAGCCTCAGAGCAGCAAGATGTGATTCTCTACTTGTCTTGAAAACACTCATCACTAGCACAACCAGGGAGCTCATACCTCTGGCCAACAGCCAGATGTTGTAACCACTCTGCCATCACACCCTCACTTAAGTAAAAAAAGGAACTTCCCTTAAATTTATTTTATGGTTAAGATACTGCAGGACTCACTAGATGCCATGCTGTTCACTAGTTTAAAGCCATAAATTCATATTTG
The DNA here is from genome assembly GCA_004320125.1 of Scolopax mira. Classification (NCBI taxonomy): domain Eukaryota; kingdom Metazoa; phylum Chordata; class Aves; order Charadriiformes; family Scolopacidae; genus Scolopax; species Scolopax mira. The sequence continues at coordinate 169,516 of BJBW01004849.1, forward strand.
AAAAAAAAAAAAAAAGGCTTTTTCATGAGTTATTTCAAGTGGTAACAGGAGGCATTATTCTGCACTCAGCAATACACCAACCAGAACTGGGAGTAACACGGTGGAATTACTGCAGGAAAGGGCAATGCAGACAGGAGGAGAGCACAGACCATGTATTTTAAAATTTTAAATATTCCTATATTTAACTACATCCCCAAACTCAATAATTATTACCATTAAGGGATTTATTAGGCAAGGGTTGCTCTGGAGAAAGCCCAGCTGACCTCAGTGGGAATTTTGCCCAAGTAAACTTCCCACTGGAGTATGCAATATTACTCTTACACTCACAAGCATTAGCAGAGCCCAGACCCATATCTGAAAATTATTTCATTAGCTCTCAGAGGTGTCATTAGCACAGAGGCAAAGCTTTAAAAACTATTGGGAGGGATTCCCTCTGTCCCTTTTTGGTCTGTGCAGTGTCCATTAACGCTCTGCAGGCAGCTGGGAGGGATTAACAGTCCTGGGCTGCAGCTTTTAATTTTCCTCCTTCTCAAAGCCATTGAGGGAGGGAAAGGTAAATGTCCAGGGGAAAAAAGAAACCTTCCCAGCATGTGTAGAGCTGTGCCTTTGGGAAGTGCCAGTGGGAGATGCATAGAAAGAAACATTCAGTTTGATGGAGGCAAAGCAAGACCAACACGTTCAGATATCACAGTTACAGCCTGCCAGACTCAGCATTATCTCAGGACAAAGTACGGTTTTGGGGGAGAATCAAACCAGAAAACTGTTCTGCAGGAATAACAGAGGGGGCCAACTCCCTTCTAGTGGGAAAAAAAAAATCCTTAGAGAAGACCTGCCCAGTTTCTACAGCTACAAAGAATGAATGCTATCAGAATACTGGGCAGATTGTCAATTTATTTCTGATAAAAGCTGGATGTCTAACAGTTGAGGTCTCTAATACTTTTCAATTAAGAGAGCCAAGAGGGTGACAATGCAAACGGACTGCAGAAACTCAAGGAGGGCAGCATCCCATACAGAAATGGAACAACATTTGTTAATGCACGGGGAATGGAAAGGAAAAAATGCAAAAGAGTTTGTAACAGATCTAAGACCTGAAAGATGAACATTTTTTTCTGGAGGAAGGATAAAGGGAGTTGGGGAGGATGGGATCCAACCAGGTCCCTGATAAGAGAACAGTTCCTCCCTGGCATTAAGACACACACACACGTAAGTCAGAGACGAGCTCATGAAAGACACAGAAATAAACTCTGTCAAAAACATCTGGAATCTGCCAAGCAAAGGAAGTCACCCAGACTTGACTGAAGCTCACAGAGTGCAGGCTGTGCTGATACTGTGACCACAATAGTGTACAAAAACCACTAAGTAGAGAAATCAAGAGAGAAACCACCCGTGGAGCTCAGAGTCCAAAACAACAGCACAAGACTCAGAAGCCAAACTTTAAAACTATGCGAGAGCCATAATTCTTGAGAAGATGACAAACATGGCCTGGTGAGTTAAACGATGGTAACACCAGCACAGCTACAAAACATGGTTTGGCCAGCAGCTGTGGGATATTTACTAATCTTGTCTCTAATGCTCAAGTCAATGTAATGCCAGGAGTCATAATAGCAGTGCACTGAGGAAAAGGTAGGTCAAAGGCAAGGCCATCAAAGAACTACAAGAATTAGAGGCACAGACAGTTGAACTGGAAACAAAACAATTGTCTAAAACTTGGTGAAGAAAGGAAATCTTATCACTGATCTTAACATGGTTAAGTCTGATCAAGACAGAGCACTCAAGAGGAGTCACCAAAACAATTGAAGAAGGCTTTAGTTGTCTTGGGAGCTAAGGAAGCTCTCAAAGAGTGATGAAAGGACACAATTACCCCAAGACACAGGCCCCTAAGGAGGATTCAAGCTTAGGCCCCTTTCTCTGGAAAGGCAGGGAAGGAGTATTAGTCCAGTTGTGGAACATCTGTTCTGGTTGCTGTAGGAGGCAAAACAGACAACTCACAGGAAGACAGGATGTCCCTGACAATAAATGTTGATATAAGCAAAATCAAAGTACAGCTCAGGGTATTATCATTTTTTAATTTAAATGTTAAGTGTGCTTTTGCACATTTTATTAATCCACAGAATGTGCAGCATTTAAAAATGGAAATATCGTAGCTAGAAAGAACTACAGATGTTAGTAATTAGTGGCACATTACTCACATTTCATCGTAAAACAGATGTGTGTATTATTTTAATTATAATGACTAATATAACATATGCCTTTGACTTATATATAAGCTCAATGTTTTCTGTGAGTCAGTGCTTTAAGTATGGTTTTGATTTTATTTACTTTCCTCAGTTCAGTGTCAGAGAAGAAAAGTATATTTGTTACATCCTAAAAGATCAAAAGAAGCAGAGAAAGTCTCTGTGTATTATGGGAAACCTGTGTTTTGACAGTACACATTTGCAACTGGTAAGTGGAATGTTACAATATCCAACTTCACTCAAATTACTTCTCTTTAATGAAGATATATCCTTACCCTGAGGCCATACCACAAGCAATTTTGGAACATTTTGGAGCCCACATTGTATATAGTACTTTCAAAAGATAGTATTCTGCATCCCTTTCCCCCCCCACAATCTTTTTGTCTTCAAAGAACTGTCTAAATACACTCTTTTTTGAAAATTGCTTGCATATGCCATGGCTTGTGTTATGGTCATTTAGCACTGTGGTCATTTACCGTAGGGCTGGCTTTTCTTTTCAGTCAAATTGTTGACTGTACTGACAGTCAGAGGGGAGGCTGTAGTAAAAAATTAAATAAATCAGACTTCAAGAGGAGAATCACCAGCAGGCACCCAACAAGGTACTAATAGACTGATGCAGTTTGGGCTGGGTTGGCCAAGACCTGAGACAACACACTCTCCCCCACCTCCTGCTCCAAGGAAAGGAAGAAGAGAGAGAAAGATTTTTGAGTTTAGGAAAAACTAAACTACTTCAACAAAACATTAATAATAACAAAAAATAAAAAACCCAAACAATAAAATAGATGCAATATATAAAAATATATACAAAACCATACCAAGGTCCCAGGGAGATGTTACCAGCAGCACTGGGAAAATTCCACACTGGTCTCAATGACAAATGGGAACTGGATTCCAGAACACTCTGATCAGGATCAAAAGCAAACAAACCAACATGGTCTTCTTTATACACCAGTCATCAAAGAAAAACAGCAACTGAAGACAAACCCTTGAAAAGGAACCAACCTGACCCTTTTGTTCCCTCAGCTTTTATACTGAGCAGGGCAGATGGGATGGAACACCCTATTGGTCAGTTTTGGGTCACCTGATCTGTCCACACCTCCCCACAGGTGGGATCACTCCATGGGGTAAACAACCAAGTCAGCTGGCCCTGGTGGCCACAGCAATGAGTATATGCAAGGGCGACTCTCACTAAAGAAGAAGTTGGCTGTGCTCCACCCCAAACCAGGACAGGTACCTTATGTGCCATTTGGGCAGAATTTAGATGCTTTCACCCATCGATCCTATTTAATTTTAGAGGTTACCTATATTCAGATACAGACTTCCCCAGAAGATGAGCATGGTGTCTATTGTGGGTCCCAGAGAAGGAGCTGAGCCCTCCTCCTTTCTGTTTGTGCCTCTCCACAGCCACTCAGGCATGCACAGACCCCTGAGCCCCTCCATTAGCCTGATGAAGTCAACCCCAAGCATGGGGCATCCATTTTGCAACCTTCAGTGATAACCCTTCCAGCTGGAAGGTCTTTGCTCAACGTCTGCTGTGGCCAATGTGTGTTTTGATAAAATTGCTGCTCCATGTAACAGCATTGCTTTTCTAAATATCATCCCACAGACCCATACAATGCAAACCAGGGGTATTGACTATGTCTAGGAGCAAGGGAAGATGATTTTGGAAAACCTGAAGTGCTTCGCCTAAAAGTGATGCAATGGTCTCAGTATGACAAGTTTCACCCTCTGACATCCCCCCGCTTTCCATTTCCTCCTGACAGATCCCAAAAATAAACAGTGGATGAAGACTTGTCATGGACCATCCTCTCAGAGACGTAGTAAAACTCCGTGGTGCCAAATGAGTAAATGACACCCTTCTTTCCCAGTTTCTGTCTAACAAATCCCAAAGTGTCAGGAAAAGCCCCCGTCCTGCTGCAGCCGCTGAGATTCAGCAGACACGGAGCCATGAATAATTGGCCTCTCAGTATGATCTGGCTTCTGCCAGCTCTGCTGCTGCTCTCAGCATTGCTGTCCTAAGCTTTGCTGGCAATGTCCTGGAAGTTTTTCATGTCTGACCTTTTTAAAATTTCACATTTTATTGTTTCAGATTGCTGTGCCACCTCTGCCATTGCACCCAGACCCAGATCATTGGCATTCTCCATCAGCCATCTCCATCAAAACCTTCCACTCCTATTATTGATACTTTTTTGGCAGACTTTAAAGTTGGAGTAGAAATATTCCATGCATAGGCTCTCCACCAGGAGGTTTCTTTTTCAACTAAGCAAATATTAGTCACCCATTAAAAAAAAAAAACAACAACCAAACAAACACCACCAAGGAGCTTTGCCAACATCTGACTTAAAAATCAACACAAGAAGCTTTTAATACCTTCACAGGTGGGGAAAATCATTTGTCATGCTTCCAGGGGACAATCCTGGAGTTCAAAGCTGTCTTGCCCGAGTCAGAGAGTATCCTTCCTACAGGTTTTCTGTCATTCAGAAAGTGCAGAGGAAAAGCCCCTTTTTGTGCTTGCACAGAGGAATTTCGTGGCTGCTCGCTTGTCATTCTGCCCACGTCCCCACTGCCCTGCACAGACTATTGTCCAACGTAGCCATGGAGCCAGCAAATCAGACCAGACACAGCCAACAGGGATCTGGCTGCTACTTCACCACATCAAAATCACTAATTTTAATGAGTCAGGACCTCCCCTCCTCCATCAAACAGTGCAAATAATCTGGTGCCTTTCTAAGGTCCGTGGCTGAAGGAGTCATCTTCTCCCTGCTTTGGTCAACACACGAGGAACTGTGTCTATTCCCTTCTCACGTAAGTAGAGGAATGCAGGAAAAAAGATCCAATTCTTTTTTAATTTTTTTTCTTTTAAATAAGCAAGTAGTGCAAATTTGAGAGTTTACACAAGGGAACTTTTCAGCCAGAGGAAGCGCAAGCTCATTTTGTGATACAGCAACCCTACATCTCATGCACGTGGCCACAACATCGCTAGGAAAAATGTCTCTGTTTGGTTAAAGGCTGCATCCAAGCAGCTGGTATGTACGGTATGTGAGATGTGGCTCCTCTCGTATTCTCTGCAAAGAATCATTTAGCAAACGGCACCTGAACTTCTGCTCTTTAAAAAAGAATAGATAAAGCATTCCTTTCGCTCCTTATTTTTACCTTTAAAGGAAAGAAGATGAAGAACATGTAGTATTCAGCACCTGACAGCTATGGGAAGGAGATGCCTTTAATTTGATGTATTATCAGCCTATTTTTCACTTAAAGGCAGATACCATACATCCTCATTTACAACACAAAAAAGAATAGATCCTAAAATATTCAATATTTGAAGGACATGAAAGCCAAATATTTTGTTTATTCAAAGTTTTGCCAAAAAATCTTCAGAGAGATCACAGAAAAACAAGTGAGGTAACTTTTTAAGCAGTTCATGGACCTGCTGGATATTTGGACGGATATTTGTTCCTTATTTTACCACTCAGCAGGAAACATAAGCTCTTGTCTCATCCATAACTCCTTCTGAAGCTCAGAGGTCCAAGTTTGACCACTACTCAACCCTATACCGCATCTAAAATTAAACTGGCGATTACTGATGAAACTGTCCTCTGGTAAAGATCTTTACTGAGAGAATTCCTTATGAAACAGTAGGTTTTTACTCCTGTTTTTAAGTTTAAAGAATCTTTTCTTAAAGTTAGCGGCTGCCAAAGTGTAGCAACACCACCATTCCTGACAGCAGAGAAAAAGTCAAGCACGTCTTCCAGGGACATTCCTGAGGTTAGGGAAGGATTCCCTGCTTTTCTGACAACAAACTGCACTGTGGGTATGTGTGTGGGTACTTCGTTTCCAGCCTGGAATGTTTAAAAAAAAAAAAAGGCAAAACACAGAGATGCAGGGTTTATTATCTGAACTTGAGAAAAGCAGAAAGAGAAGAAAGTCTTGGTGGGACATGGTAGAAAGCAGAGATAAGAGGACAAGATGCTGTGCCTGAGTAAGACAAGGTAGGTCAGAGACAAAATGTTGTTATTCTTTGGGATGTCGAGAGCTTAAATGTCTTTTCTGTGGCCTGTTCAAGGATTTAGTGTTTCTACCAAGGGATACAACAGAGAGCATAAAACAGCACCAAAGAAAACAAAGCTAGAAGAGTTCTTCAGATCTCTTCCAACATCTGGTCCAACATCCTTCTGAAAGGCTTATCAGCTACAGTTAGACCACTTCTGACAAATATTTGAATTGACAAACCTCTCATAATGAGGGCCCCTCACCTCCCTATTCCAGCCTTTAACTGATATTGTGGTAGAAAGCACTCTCTGATATCTAATCTCACTTCCTGCACCTCAGATCCGCAGTTTCTCATTCGGCCATCGGTCATGTAGCTCATTACATGGCATGTGGAATCACAGAATCATAGAATGGTTTGGGTTGGAAGGGACCTTAAAGATCATCCAGTTCCAACCCCCTGCCCTGGGCAGGAACACCTCCCACCAGACCAGCTTGCTCCAAGCCCCATCCAGCCTGGCCTTGAACCCC
>BJBW01004849.1:176365-201214 GCA_004320125.1 Scolopax mira
CCCTTCCCAGCTCTCCTGTAGCTCCCTTCAGATATTGAAAGGCTGTTATAAGGTCTCCCTGAAGCCTTCTCTTCTCCAGGCTGAACAACCCCAGCTCTCTCAGCCTGTCCTCACAGGAGAGGTGCTCCATCACTCTGATCATCCATCCTCGTGACCCTCCCCTGGACCCATGGTGCAACACTTATCTGGGGAGACAGACAGGCCAAAACAGAGGAGGACATGGTGCATGGTCAGGGAAACTCCCAATGACCATGGGGTTCTGGAGTCAATGCCCATTCTGAGCTGGGCAGAGTGGGATCAGCGGGGGCAGAGGGGGGAGCCCAGAGCAAAGCACTCGCAGTAATGTCTTAAACGGGACAGGTTCCTAACGAGAATGCATAGGCAGGACATATTAATGCTCTGAAAAGGCTTTGAAATCCATCTTAGCACGACATGTGCTCACCCACTGCCAGAAACATGGACACCTAAAAGCAACATTTTAATATCTTTGGAGAGCAGAACTGGAACTGCAGTGGATTTTTTTAGTGGTCCTCAGATGACACTATATGAAGCTGAGACCTTTTACGAGAAGAAGAGAGGTTAAGAATAGCAGCCAAGGAGGGAGGACGGGACAGCAAAAGCCTGTTGTTCATGTCCCCTGACAGAAAGTGACTTTGCAGAGAGGCAAAGGGGATTTGCACAGCAGCTCTCGTGCGCAGCGACCGAGGCTGATGATTTCAAGAACGCTCCCCCCAGGGAGCGAGGGGCTCCAGGCTCTGCGGGAAAAGGCAGCCTGAGCTGTGTCAGCTGCTCCAAATTGTTGAGTAAGCACTTTCCGAGTCAGGGCAGACCCGTTCCGGCAGGAAACGAGGCCACGTCGGTGCTGCCAAGGCCGAGAGAGCCGTATCCTGCGGGTCAGAGGCTCCGCTCGCAGGCGTCAGCACGATTCCTGCCCTACGGAGCCGTGTGCCCAGCCTGGGGGGCGAAAAAAGGGGGTTATACTGCACTTTCGTTCGTCCCCTGGGAGTTTCAGTGGATGGGTAAACTCCGACGGTACCAGGTACGAGGCATCGACAAGCTTGAGAGAAGGCCTGGCAGAAGCAGAAACATCTGGGCTGCTCCAAATGGCTTGGAGGGGTGAAAGATTTTAACGGTGAAATAACGCAAACCACGTAATTGTGACCTTTCATGCAGGGTTGTGTGTGTGTGTGTTTGTGTGTGTTTGTGTGTGTGTGTCCCATAGTTCCATTAGCAAACCCTTCCAATCCAGGCACAAAGGAAGGTTACAGATGACCCAGCTGCAGCCCAGAGGCTGGAACCAATCTGCCTAACATCATCCAAAAAGCCAGCAGCAAATCTGAGAAGGTGGGGGGGTCTCCAGTCTGCGTTTTTCCACAGCTCCCTGGCCTGAGTTAGTGCTGCCTGGCCCACGAGTTGGCAAAATGCAGATTTATTTAGGTGTGTTAGGTGCTGGGCTGTCCCAACAGATGCTGCTGGAGGTACCTTAGGGGCAAGAGAGACCCTCGCAGAGAAACTTATGGTCCTGCTCCTAGCCTTGCAAAGAAAAGCTAAAACCTTGGTAAAAAAACCCAAAACAATCTAAAAAGGCAGCATCACCTGAGCTTATTGATGCAATGACGAGGAGAAGAGGCTCTCGGACTCAACCCCTTTACATTCTGAAATGTAAAAGAAATATCCCCATAAGAATAAGGAGCCCTTCTCCTGTTCTGACGTTAATGGAGACCTTTCGGTGGGGGAAAAAGGAACTACATAATCCTACACAGAAGACAGACCCCACAACCCACAAAGGTGCAGAGATCACAAGCAGCAGAACAGAAAAACAATGTTTTCAGGAGACTGGGGAAGCCCAGATGTGCCCGTGACCCTTCTTCTTCTACCTGCCTTCTGTCACAGGCAGAAGCCCATATGAAGCCCTCTCACCAATCGGTCTAGCTCTGTCCCAAAGCTCGTTAGGGTTCTTGATGCAATTAAAGGAGCTGCTAGTGCACCAGTGACTGGGATGGGCTGATAAACAATGACAAACATTGATAGGGATTCTCATCAGTGTATCCTGAAGCTTTGTAGGGCCCAGACACTCACACAAGCGCTTGGGCAGTCCTTTTTGATATCTTTCCATCAGTTTTTTGTACACACCATTAAAAGATCAGTAGAGTGAAGGAATTCATGGAGTGAGGCATGACTTGGCCTCACAGAATTATATGAGAAGGTCAAAAATGTCCATCCAGCTCAATATCTTTTCTCCAACAATGGCAAACAGCAAATGTTTTGGGAAAGAGTGCACAAAATCAGCCATGCCTGGTTTCCCCCTCAATTAAATACAAGGAATTCCTGAGATGGAGCTTCCAGCGGGACCATCAAATAAATAATTGCTGGTAGTTTTTTCATGAATTTGTCTGTTTCCTTTTTGAATTTGCTCATCTCTCTGATAGGATTTCCCTTTGCCACGTTAGAGAAGTGAAGTCAAATCTACAAATGTTAATTAGCTCCTCAGGCAGTACGACTTTCCACAACTCCCTCGGTTTCCCACACGTCTGCTGATGGTTCTGTGCCTAATCCAGACCTGTCCCGGGAGGGTTTGCTCCAGGGAGGCAGAAGCCCTGGGGAAAATGAACTGCATTAGACATTAAAGGCAGTGTTTGGTCTCATAAGCATCAGGAGAAGCAGAGGCCAAATTTTCGGTGATGCTCAAAAGCAGACGTGTATTATCCTGCCCGAGCGGTTACTAGGAGAGGGGTGGAGCAGCAAAATGTGAACTCAGGGCTTGACCCAGGGAAGGAGAAATGCCAAAGTGCTTGTATCATCCACACTGCACCCACCGTGAATACTAAACCCAGGCATCACCCATGGGACCTGCTGGCAGAGGGGGTTTAAGGCCACGTCTCTGGACATTTGTGGGCTTTTAAGCAATACCCACTTTCAAAAGGGGCACAGGGGGAAGAGCAGACTCCCAGGTGCCAAATTCCCTTCTCCTTTCTGGCCTAGAACTATAGTGCTAGTTGGCAAAACAAGCCCAGTAACCCTGGGGATGCACCTTAAGCTGCTATAACAACTAATTTCGGGGGACTTTTTTAAAGAGAGGGTGAATGCCAGTGGTTGTGCTGCCACAGGAGAGGGTAAAATCCATCCAACACCAGAACACCGTGGGTAACGTCCCAGTACAGGTCTCCAAACAACCTTAAAGCATCCCCCCCCACCCCATGCCTGCTGAAGGGTCACTCCTGCCTGCCAGACCCCCTCATCCCCAAGCTGCCACCGACAGAGCCCAGGGAAAGGCAGACCCTTACTGGAACTGCCTGGAAATGATGGTTCCCTTCCAGTTAAGGACTGGGACAAGGGGAACTGTCCTGAAGGGGGTCTGAAAAACTTCCCACAGCTCCAGGAGAGCAGAGAGGATGCATGGCACAGCCTTCCCCGTCCCACCACCCTGCCCCACAGCCCCCGGGGGGATCTCTCACCCTCTCCCAAAAAGGCTTTCTGTGTTGGGAGAAGGGAGCTTCCCGCTTTCCATCTGCACCGATCCAGTCCTTCGGGCAGGGGGGGGGACACCACAGATGGAGCACCCCCATCTAGCCCTAGTGCCACCCCAGTTGCGGGGTGGGGGGTGGCGGTGGTGGGATGAGGAAGGGAAAGAAGGCGAGAAAAAGAGGAGGGGAAGTTGAGTGGGGCGGGGGGGCAGGAGGGTGGGAAGAGCAGAACAGAAGGGAGGGAAGGAAGAAAGCGGAAAAAAAAATAAAAAAAAAAAAAAAAAGGAGGAGAAAGGGGAGGAGATGAAAGGGAAGGGGAGAAGGGAGGAGGAGGCGAGAGGCCGGGGAGAAGAGAAGAGGAGGGAGGCAGCTCGGCAAGAGAGGGACGGGACGGGACGGGACGGGACGGGACGGACGGGACCCCCGGCGCCCCGCGGGCCATGCGCCTCCTGGCCACGGCGCTGGCCGCCCTGCTGGCCACGGCCCCGGCCCCAGGTAAGCGGCACCGCGGGCGAGCAGCCCCCGGCCCCCTCGGCATCCCCATCCCGGCCGGGACGCGGAACAACCCCCCCCCTCCCCGCCTGGAGCTGCCGCCCGCACCTCGGGTCTCCCCCGCACCGTGGGGCTGCGGCGGCTGCCGGGGCTCGGGCACCAGGGGAGGTTGGGGTGCGGGGGCGGTGTGTGTGGGGGAGGGATGCCCGGCAGAACCCTCCCCATCGCCCCGCTGAACCCCCCCCTCTCCCCGCCGCCTGGGCTGCTCCCTCCCCGCCTGCCCCGCATCCGCACGGCGAGTTGACCCGCAGCGCTGGTAGCACCAAACCCCCCCCCCACACACACTCTCCCCCCCAAATCCCCCCTCTTCCCGTGCAGAAGTTTATGGAAATGTGTCCTGGGACGATGCTGAGCTGCGGGCAAAGTTGAGGCCAGGGGGAGCCTGGGCATTGCCTCCTCCACGGGGGCCTTCATCCCATAGGGACCTGGTGGAAACGGAACCCATAGGTGACTTGGGAGAAACCTCCTGGGCTCGAGACACCCTTCTGCCCCCCAAATCACCCCAGCGTAGTGTCCTAAAGCTGCAAAAAACGGACACAGAGGTTCAGATCCAAACTTCAGGTTAGGGAGCGGGGAAGCCCTGTGGTGAGTAGGGAGAGTTGGGTTGGGATCTTCACCTTAAGAAGGGCAGGAGAGGGTGGAGGAAGAGGTTTGGTTCAAGTCCATCTTTAGTCTCAGAAGCTCTCGCAGAGAAGGAGCCTGTGGCTCGTGAAACTCACAGAGAGATGCCTCCAACTGGAACCAGCCGCTTGCTTTTGGCCACTTGCTGGCCAGGCTCCTCGTTATTTTCGTTTGAACAAAGAGCTTTGCTTCTTCCTGGCTTATCTGCTCTTCTGACTTTGCAATTGTAGCCGGGTCAAAATTAAGCAGGCTCTGACAGCAGCGTTGTGTCAGGGAAATCCCAGACCAGAAGGTACCTGCCCTGATGAGGTACCTCTCTTGTCCCTTAGCTCTCACAGGGCTGAGGGATAAACAAAGGCCAGTTGTAGGTTCTGCCCATCGCTCCCCATGTAACACTAAACTCTGTCCATGCCCAGTAGTGCCCAGGGCTCGTATCTCCACCGAAATAGCTGGGGTTCTTCCACCAGCTTCTTCTGCTCACCAAACGTGGGGACCCTGCAGTGGGTCCCTCCTCCGTGCTGGCACAGACAGGCTTTTGGCTGCTCAACGTGTCATTTCTTCCATGTTTTGCTCTGTAACGTGGAGTCAACTATCTTCCAAATAGGATTTTTCAGACCACGGCATAGTCAGCTGTGACCTTCCCTGGCCCCCAACAGGCCGGTGAGACCTGCAGGTGGAGGGTACCCAAGAAACAAACAGCTAAAACATTGGGATGAGGGCAACTAAATGAGCTAATTACAAATGGGCGAGACGTGATTGATGACTCAGCGACCTGCAAAGGAATCCTCAAGCCTTTGACTCACTCTTCCTCCCCTTTTCTATAAATAGTTTCCCTGTCCAAGCAGTAGCAAGACTAAACCTCTTGTGGTGGGCTCCACCTGAGGGGCTACATCACGCTGTACTGGGAAGGCAGAACAAAACCAGTGGTTCCCCACTTGAAGCAGCAGTCTGAAGTGTAGAGCTCCAGTGCTCTGTTGGCACAGGAGCCTGCTCTCACGTGGTGGAGGATCCTCCTGCCTTGGAGAGGAGCTTGTTACAAGGGTAAAACCTCACGTTGGGGTTGATCCAGCTCTTGCTATGTTTCTCCTGGTGTCTGAGAGCCCCGAATGAGGCTTTTCTTCTCCATGTAAGAGGTAAATGATCTCTTTCCTCCAGGATCCACGACTGTTCCTGCTCCAGTGGCAGTGGGAAGACAGAGTCACATGGATGCTTTTAATGTTTTGTTTTTTTTTTTTATAAAGAGTCAATCACCTGACCCTGTTCAACATAAGATGAGATCATGGCCAAAGCATCAGGAAATGTCCCAAACTCGCCCCATTGCCCCAGCAGCAGGAGTCACAGAAGAAAGAGGAGACAGGTTCCCACTCATCAGACAACACAAAGGATACAAAATTTGATATTTCCTGATAAAAAGGCATGTCCCCAGAGGAGAAGTAGAAGCCTTAGGTATAAAATGCCAATGTTTGTATGAGTGTACACAGCTAGAAAGGGATCAGAGACGCCACGGACAATGCTGCTTTATCTTCTTGCAGAGGCTTCCATCACCACCATATCTGAGTTCCTCTGTATTTTCTCCTGGGTACTTTTTGGCACTAAGTTCTGCCTAGTTTCGAATTGAGCAATGATTCTTTTTGACTTTTATTTTGGGACTCTATTCTGCAATTAATCCTAGCCAGCTTTTTCAAACAAGAAGCTCACATGTCAGGAAAATGACATAATTGTTTTTCTTTACAGTTTTCAGGACGTGTTCATAATTTCAGTAGAAAAAGGTTGTGTTTTTCATTTACCCAAACCACACTTCTATGAATTTTTTATTATAAGTGATTATGAGGACCTCCAAAGGTATTGAAATTCTTAAAGTTATTCTTTATTTCCTGAGCAGCAGAACCTTCAAAATATAATCTTCTTTTGGTGTCAGAGGGAGCCGTCTTGTCTTCATGTCTGCCTGTAAAGCACCAAGGTCAGGCAATTCCAGCACGTAATAACTGAAGTTTCATGCCTGGAAAGCTTTTGGTGGTATTCAGCCTTAATTTTCAATTGCAACATCCTGTTCCAGTTGTGTGCTGTCTGCAATCCAAAATAATCTCTTGCTTTGGCACTTAGGTGAATTGCACATGCAAACGTCACACACAGATAATTATATCGATAATCCAGGCCATGCTTAGCTGCAGTTTCTTAAAGAAATTTAAAAAAAACCTCCAAACTTTCTTTATACAACTCGTTTTCTCCTTCATAAAGAGAAAATAATATCTACTTAGAAAAACGACACCAGTCAGTAGAGCTTTCTATTAAAATTACCCCGAGTAATTATGATACTATTAATTGTCAGAGGATTGTCCTCAAACAACTGCAATGTAAGCTCTTTAATTTAGTGGATTTACTTTAAATAAGGTGATACAATTCAGCACTCAATTTGATGGCTTCACTGGGGCCATAAAGCCAGCGTCTCTGCCTCCAATACTCCTTCAGAAATAGAATGGAAATACTTGTCTTGCTTATTTTGAAGATAAATGTATGTTTGTGTTTCAGGAGCTGATGTCAGACAAGAGTCTCTGCCAAAACGCTCATCCCCTTTGTTAAAATGTTCCTTGCTGATGTGCTAAAAAAGTGTCCAGAAATGAGAGGAAAAAAAAATAAATCATTCTCCCAGAGTTGCAATTCTCATTAGTGTTTGAGTGCAGTATATCCACATGACAGGAAGCTTAATATTCACATTTTAGAGGCCATTTCATGCTTTGCAGAGTGTGTTTTGGGGAGGGCTTGCTCCCTCACTGCTGAAATATGGGTCTCTCTCCCAGATGCCATCAGAGCACTGGATTATACAGTACAAGTCATTGAGGGAACACATCGCCACCAGATACCATTGGTCAAAAATAGATCAGTCTGTGATACGACTAATAAGAACATTCTTCATGTATATTAGGAAGGAAAGAAACCGAGTGTTGATTCCCAGGCCTCAGAAAAATCAGCCCAGCATAAATCAGTCGGGTCAGGAATGAAAAATCTTCCTCTAATGAAAGCCACATACTTGGGTATTAGTAAGAATTTCTCTGATACAGTAGGTACTGAACCACAAGTGACAAAGAAGGGAGAATGCCCAAGTATATAATTTAATTATACATGTGACGGTATCATGAAAAAGGACAACATAATTCTGGGATACACCAGGCAAGGTATATCCCTTGCTGGGAAGTACTGCGACTATTTCAGTGGACATTGGAGACCTTCTTTCCAGACACTGTCTACAATTTCAGGCACCCACATTCAAAAAAAAATAATTACAACCAAACCCAAAATTTCAACTGGAAGCAATGCAGAGAAGGGCAACTAAGGTGAGTAAGGAAGTAAAGTGGAGGCACCCTTTACTACAGGAGACTAACAGAGCTTGATTTCTTTAGCTCAACAAAGCAAAGGCTGAGACACCAGATAATTGCTTTCTATATGGAGTCAGGAAGCAAGTGCTAGAGAAGAAAACGCTTATTTAAACTTAAAGTTGGCACAGGAGCAAGTGGGCATAAACTGGCTACTGGAACAAATTAGCCCAGCTGTCCTAAGAAGGATGCAAGTTGTCTGAAGAGCTGGTCAAGGAACAGCTTTCCAAAAGACATCCTTGGCTCTTTCTCCAGGCTGGTTCCAGATTAATGCTTTTCAGGTGATGAAAGATACGTGATGTTGGATGAAAGATATGCTGATGTGATGAACAGCAGCAAGGTGTCCCCTTCAGCTGAGCACTCGAGCAGACTCAGTGAAGGAGAGCATCATCCCCTCTTTAATTCACAGAGAGACAGTGGATGGAGGGTTCTAAAAGCTCATTAAATCGCTGCGCACGGAAGGGATTCCACCAGTTGGGTGGACTTGCTCGTAGGGACAGATTACGGTGCTGTTGTGGTGATATGGAGGATTCTCACCATCTTTTCTTTCCTTCACAGACGTTTGTGAGGCTTTGAATGTGACAGTCTCTCCGGGCCCGATGGTGAGATACTCCGAGGGGGATAATGCTACCCTTTACTGCCACATTTCTCAGAAGAGAAAGACAGACAATCTGCTGGCTGTGCGGTGGGTCTTCGCTGCGTCGCCCACCCAGGAGTACCTGATGGTCAAAATGACAAAGTTTGGCTCTGTCCAGTACTACGGAAATTATACTCACCATTTCCACAAGCAAAGACTGCATCTCCTGAAAGAGAACCATGGAACTATGTACAAATTTCTTATCCTAAGCCTCCAGCCCACAGACCAAGGACATTATATATGCAAAGTCCAGGAAATTGGCAAACACAGGAATAAGTGGACAGCATGGTCAAATGGCACAGCAGCTACTGAAATAAGAGGTGAGAGACTACTGATTTCAATTCTATCATTTTTCTTGTGCCACGATCCTTTTTTTTTTCTTTTTCTTGCAAGTTCATCCACAAGATACCAGAATTTAGGTTATTTTTAAGTGTTATGTGTGGATATGAGAACAAAGCCTAATACTCAACTTCTTTACTTGCACATTACAATTTAAACATTATTCAGCCCATAATAAAATTTTAAAAGTGAGAAGACCGATAGATTTCTAGAAGATAGTCTATTCCCTTTGCCTTTTACCAGAATAACAGCAGTTAAAACTCCTTTACATTCAGCTATAGGTTTCTACAACTTTGCTGGTAGGAATAAACAGATTCTATAATTATTTAAATACAAAGAGACAGGAACAAGGAGAAATTAACTTATTTTCTGAAGAATATGCAGCAGGTCAGTCCAAAATAGAAGTATTCTATTTTAGATCTATGTTTTGCCAGATTTTTCTTGGTGTTTTTATTGCTTTCAGCTCTAGCCTAGCAGCAGTTGGTAGACAGCATTTTGAGTATCACTTCCATACTTTTGACTCTATCCGTGGTAGCCAGAAAGCAGAGCTAGGAAAGCAGCCAACTGTCCGGTATTGATCTTCAGATAAATAAGTGACCAGAAGTAAGGGAAGGTTTGGAACCAAGTTGAAAACAGGTCTTTTCTTTGGGCCTTGTTTTTGCACTTTGTGATGTTTCTGCCATTGCTGTTGACGCTGAATTTATTGTTGTGTTTAGACTGCAAAGGTTATTGCTGCAGCTGGGAAACACTAGTCCCACATATCCAGTTTTGTTCTGGGGAAGGTGGCCCTAGCTCTCTGAAACCAGTTTTGCTCTGAGGGAGCTCTGTTGACTACAGGCTTTTCCAACATAGATTCAAACACTTTTAGGTAGTCTTAATCCAAAGCACACCCTGTTCAACATCAACTTCACTGGCGTCATCCAGGTTACTGTATCACTTTTGAGGGGATGCACACACCGGGGAGACAAATGTGACAGCAAAAACTAATCTTTGTGAGTGTGTGGCCTCCTGCGATACCTCTCGGTTATCACACGCTTTGATTTTGATTTATTGGAATTATGAGAACAAAGATGTGAAAAACACACTGTAACAGGAGATAAACAGCGGCTTCACGCTGACCCGCCTTGAGAAATTGTGGCATTGACATAATGTAATCAGCTGATTATTAGTAGCAATAACGAGAGATACCACCAATCCAAAGCGGAAGTTTTGTCTAGATTAATAGCAAACTCCATGGATCAATTTTAAACAACAGCAAGAAAATCCTAGTCTAAACTATGTGGTCCTACTGGCCATGTAAAACCTGTCTAGAAAGCCTCTAAGACATTCATGTGGGATTTTGCTCTAATTTCCACCTGCAGACAGTGAGAAATATAAATAGTTACAGAGAAGGGCCCAAGTCCAAAGTGGAACCCTTACCTGTCTCCACCAGTGAAAGCCCAGCCTTCCAGCACCTAGACCCCATCTGTGTGTGAGTGTCTTCTTTTGCTCAGAAGACCAGGGAAGCAGGACTTAAAGGCAAACGTCACCAAAGTTCATTAGACTCCTCAATACAAATCACCAGAGCAATCAGTACCACGGGTCAGAAATGTAATCCTGCAGCCAAATGTAATCCATAACCTGGTACCCTAAAGAAACCAAAGCCTAGGTGATCACACTAACTAGTCTGCACCTTTTTGAACTCATGTGCTGGTTTTAAGGAGATAATGGCCTTAAAGATATTCAGTAATGTGAAACTGGCTGTGGGGAGGGAAAGATCTGCACAAACTTCCTCACTGAAGGAAAGCTGTAAGAACAAAAAAAGGTAATTACTGTTCTTGACCTGCCATGTGCCCAGTGACCTCCCACATTGGAGACTGGGTCTCCTGGATGTACCATAGGAGGAGGTTGTTGTGGAGAGGGGAGCCATTAGCTTCACAAAGTGCTCAAAAAGTAGTTTCCTGTCTGATTTTTACTGATGTTTTCACTCTTGTTTTTGAATGAGGAGGAGTAAAAACACTACTGAACTCAGCCCAACATCTCCTGAACTCAGCCATCCCAGTCTCTGGAGGGCATTAAGCTTTACAAGCGCTGACCCCATGTTGGGTGGCTGGAGCCAAGACACAGTGGTTAGTCTGGTAACCACACTGGGATATGAAATGAAACTTTATTGCAGGCGTGATTTAGGTCTGCAAACTTCAGGCATTAGCTTGCTTGGTGCTCAGCAGTTGTTCTTCCCTGCTGTTCCTGTGCTTGGCTTGGAACTGGCTCTCCTCCTCCTCTCCCTATCTCTTCCTCCTTCATCCCTCTAGATTTGGCTGAAAGGAGAGATTCTGCCAATGCCAAGAAGGAACTGGCAAGCAGGGGGACTGGCCACCCCAGCTGCCTCAGCCTTTGGGAAGGGGCAAAGCTGGTGACTGGTGTGGGGAAGGGAAGCCCAGGATCTCATCCCAACCTACAAGGAATCAGAGGTTCAAACACAGTGCTGAAGCTGGGGAAACGCTGCTGTGTCCACAGAGATGACTTCAGTGCCAAGCATTGCTTAGAGAAAACTTCCCTGTTTTTTAAAAAAGCTCTGCCTAATGTGCCAGAGTCATTCTCAGGAATGTGGCTTTAAGCCATTCTCAGGAAGCCTTCAGAGCTGTGTCCTTCAGTAAAGCTGCTGCTTCCAATTATTAATTTTCCTTAACCTTTAAGCCTTAGCAATAGACTACAGTGTTTAAAATCCTTCTTAATAACCACAAGGGAAATAAAATTTACCATTCTCCTGAGAAAAAAGTTGTTCAACTCCTCTCTAAAAAGCAGCTTGTTTTGGGACAAGAACACAAACTGCAACCCCAGAGGTACGAGTTCTGGGTGAGAACACAGAGTTGGAATAAAACCAGCTGCATACAGCATTATTGACAGCTTCCTCCCTGTGACACTCCCCACAAAGCCATTACAGAATTTATACGACCACCCTATTCTAAGGCCTCAGCTCTTCTAAAGTGTGTTTCTGTTCTTTTGCTGTTCTTTACTTCATTTAACGTTCAGATGAAGAGCCACACGTTGCATCTTCCTAGAATAAGATGCCAACAGGGAAGCAGTCTCAAGCCATACAGCACTCGTGGGGGGTGCCAAGCCAGATGAGATTTGCTGGAAGACATTTTTATAATTCTGTTTTATAACTGAAGGGTTTCATCGAAAGATAATTACCCTGTGAGATAAAGCAAGATTTTGGTGCACTGAAGTCTAAGGCAGATCTGCATTTACTTTAAGAGGTCTCAACTTTTTATGCCACATGTTTTCAGGTCTTGTCATGTCATCTTTGTTTTTTTTTTTTCTTTTTCAGTGATTTCATCAAAATCATCTGATGATCCAAGTTTCAAGAAAAACCATGAAGCTTGGAAGTTTTTTGAAGGTAAAGATGCTTCTGACTGCTGCTGGTTCTGTACAAGATGTCAGTTTAGTCCAGTGCTACAGGACAATTAAAGTGTCCCAATCAGGACCAATTTTGCTAGTTCCTGTGCAAACTCAAACCTTCCCTGAGAAATCATCCTATAATTTGCAAACTATATTGTTGTCTCGTGTAAGGGGAGCAAAGCACAGAACTGCAGGTCAGGGGTCTAGTTCCAGCAACGCTATTTTCTGCAAGAACACTTGACCTCCGAGGCTTAGTTTCCTCTCTGTAAAGCAGGAAAGAAGCCAATATACCTCCCTAAGGACATTTCAAGACATTAATGGGTAGAGTATCCTTAAGAGTGCTCTATTTAGAGTTCTAGTGAAAGCAGAAATAAGTCATTAAAGATTTCTCCTGAACAAAGTACTCCCTCTTGATCTGCCACGGTACAACTCCTGTCACCTCCACTGGGAATGTGTTATGGCACCTGAATGAGAGCCATAGATTGGCTGAAGGAGACGGAGGCTGTAGGGAGACTGAGGCCACAGATTGGAACAAATAATAATAAAAAAAAAAGACAAAATTTTCAAGCCAGTGCTGCCACCAAAGGAAGCAATCGCAGACTTTCATCCTCCTTCCTCAAACCATTCAGCCCTCCTGTCTCTCCACTTTTTTTTTTTTTTTTCTCTTTAAATGAGAAAGTACAGCTTTCAGCTGGGAAATTATCCAGCTAAAGTTCTTTTGTTTTCCGGTTGCCCAACCAAAAAACAATAAAAAAAAAAAAAAAAAAAAAGGAAAGAAAAAAACCCCCAAAACAGCCCTTTCCTCCCTCTTAGCTGTTACTACATCAATTTGCATTTATGGGGACTTCAGCCATGTTTTAAACATGAGTGGAATGCTATATGAAAGTTTTAAGAGGGTTAAATTACTTATGAACTATTACCCTAAATCTTTTGGGCTGGGGTTATTCAGATCTTGTAGGTGTAAGTGGTTTCCATCCTGTAAGCAGGAAGGGTACAGCTGTGACACTGACCATCACCTGTGCTTGGCTTTCAGATCTCTACGTCTACGCAGTGTTTGTGTGCTCGATAGGAATCCTCAGCGTCCTCCTTTTCACACTTGTCATTCTCTGTCAGTCACTTCTGAACAAGAGGAGATCCACAGGTGAGCAAAATGTCATCTTGCAAGGCCCTTGCTAAAGAGGAAGGTGGGGGGGGGGAGGAAGGAGAATGCAGAAAAAGCAGGAAATATCTCCTTGCCTTGATTTCCATTTAAAAAAAAATAGTGGTAGAAGAAACCATTTCTCCCAGCAAAACTAGAACAAAGGCATTTTGCTCCCTTTGAATAAGTATTTCACTTTACGTTTACTTTGGACTTTTCAAAGTCTCTCAGCTTTGCATAAACATAAATTGAAGGTTGTTGGAACTTCTTTCAAGGAAGACCAAACGCTGTATCATTAAATCACATTCCAATCAGATCTAGCTACACTTTGCAGGAGTGACATTTCTGCAGACCATTAGAGGGGTTTAACAGTGGTCTTGCTCTCTTCTGTTTTATTCTCCCTTCCTGACTACCTGTCAATATTCTTGGGAATATGGGGGTTGTTATTAGCACTCTCTTGTTTGTAGTGTTCTTTGAAATAGAAGCATCGTTTCATCATTCAGAGCTGCCTTTTTGTAATAATCTTTCAAGATCAGGGATTACTGTTTCATTCTTCTCTTTCTCAGAGAGGGTTTCTCAAAGAGGCTACAGCTGAATGAAAGGAGCCCTATGGTAATCAACAGTGCTATTCCAGATCTGTGGAATAACTGTGCAGACTCTACTTCTATTGTGGTTTAAGAGTGGTTATTTGGAGAGCTCACCCGAGCTGTGAGGATGAGATGCTTAGCAGCCACCAGGTTAGAGGAGAGCAGAAGGACCATCTCTGAACAGAAGCTTTCCAAAAATAATTTGGTTAGTGATTTGTCCTGTTAATGACTGGAGAGAGTCGTGACTTTGCTGCCTCTTCAGCACTACACCCGTACCACCAAGGAATGAGTGACTCAGATACACAAGGGAGAAGACACGTAAACCAAAAATAGATGTATACAGAAGTCCTTGCCTGACCACAAACACGTCTCAGGCTGTGCCTCAGTCTTCCCAGTAACATGCTTAGTAGAGTAACTCTGATTCTAACTGAGCCCAACAACTCTGCTGGCCAAGGAGAAGGAGCAAGATCAATGTTATTCTTCCTCCCCTGTTAAGTGATGACAAAGGTTTCGTGCCAAGGGAGTACCCACACTAGAGTATGTTGGTCACGGTGAGTCACCCTGAGGCCACAAGCACAGGCAGATGTATCCCGTTTTTTTTCTTTAGCAGACATTGGGCTGGATTTTGCTTCTGGTTTGGGTGATTTACGCTGGCGTAAGCACGCAAGCAGCTTGTAGAAAAGGTCTCTTTACACTGAGCCAACAGCGGTTAAATAGAGAAATAATACAGAATACAATAGATACATACAACAAAGAAAAAGTAATTTTTGCTAAATCCCTCCTTCACCACCCTAATATCTGAATAATTGCAGCTTCCACCAAATTTTTATTTAGATTTTGAACATTATCCATTATTAAACATGAGGCTTTGAGTGACCTGCTCTACTGGGAGGTGTCCCTGCCTGGGTCAGGAGATTGGAACTAGATGATCTCTAAGGTCCCTTCCAACCCAAACCATTCTATGATTCTATGATTCTAAACTTAAGGGTTCAATGGAAAAGTAACAGAATAAATCTTAACAAACAGGCACCCAGTGTACAACAAACAAGATTTTCAGACAAGACCATCAGCTAGGTCCACCAGTATTTTCCAGAGCCACAATAATTGGCTCAGTCTTCAATAAAGCATCAGGGAATTAAATTTCTGATGGTGGAAGAAGCGTCACTGATGGACAGGGTTTCCACCAGCCTCATGTTGCTTTTTCTCCCCGTGACTGCTGGGCCATAGTGGCAAGCTCAGCCCTGAAGATCTGCCTCAGGGAGCAGTAGGTCCCTCGGAGGTACTTTCTCCACTCATCCATATGGACACAGGCCACAAAAAGCCCCCCTCTTCCCTCAACTACACCCTCCAGAGGCACTTTCTGGGGGTTAGGGTCTGACCATGAGATACCCACCCTGTCAGCCAACAGCAGTGCTCTCCCATTCAGGCTGTTAGAATAAGGCATTGCTTCTCAAAAAGTATTATCTTACCTCCTCTCCATCCTTGGCATTCTGTGCCTCCATCCTGGGCTGGACTAGGCAGATCCTGGTGTTCCTGTGAAAGGAGCCTGCAGGGAAATGGTTTAGGTTTAGGATGGATATCAGGGAAAATTCCTACACTGAAAGGGTTATCAAACATTGGAAGGGGATGCCCAGGGAAGGAGTGGAGTCCCATCCCTGGAGGGATTTAAAAGCCGGGAGGGACATGGGTTAGTGATGGTTTTTGTCAGTGTTGGGTTGATTGGACTAGATGATCTTAAAAGATCCCCTCCAA
Source organism: Scolopax mira (assembly GCA_004320125.1). Classification (NCBI taxonomy): domain Eukaryota; kingdom Metazoa; phylum Chordata; class Aves; order Charadriiformes; family Scolopacidae; genus Scolopax; species Scolopax mira. Next base: position 192,208 of record BJBW01004849.1, read on the forward strand.
CCTGGGCAATTCTATGATTCTATGAAAACCTTCCTGTAGAGAGGGACATAATGACATAAATGCACCAGTGTCTGGTTCTCATGGCCTCTTAAAGAACGGAGAACATGAAGTGTGTGTGTGTGTCTGTGTTGTATTCAACTTCCCATCATGGCTCAGGGGTGCACCCTCTTCCTCCTGAGAAATAAGTTGGCCAGAAGAGCCAGAGCCTCCCCTCTGGCCTGCGTGTCTCCAGGCTCAGCACGTGGGTCGGCTTGGGCAGAGCACAGAAGCCACTAAGCCACAAAAGAGCATCTTAATAACCCCGGCTCCAAAGGGGCTGCAGGAGGGGAGCTGCCCTCGCTCAGAGCTCTGGGTTCAAAGCAGAAGGGTTTCTCCAGCTCACACACAGCCATCGGAGACGGGACAGGGGCTGGGATGGACCTCTGATGTGATCCCAGGAGGCAATCCCTTTGTGCCCGAGCCCACAGTTTAGCTTACGTTAGGACCAGCAGTGGCTCCTGTGGGTGAGTGGTTTATTTCGGGCTTCTGGAAATAAATAGAGTCACCACAAGGGAAATAAAAAGTCTTCAAAGCAAAATTACTGGCCTGCTGTACTTTTCCTTACCAAGCTGTCTTTTGGCTGGGCTGGCCGCTGGAATGTGTGCTGCCCAGCACTTCCACAGCAGATTTTTGGTGTTGCCTGATACGTTCCCCTCTCCCGAGCCCAGCTTTGTCTTTGAGTCAGAATGCATTTTAATGCACAACATAATGTATGGTGACAATTAGCAGCTCTCCTGGTGTAACAACCCGGCAGCTCCACACTCTCAGCGGTGCCCAGTCCTAACTCATAAACTGTGATGGTGTGACACCACATTTTCTTTCTTTCTCTTTAACAGTGAAGCATTACCTGGTGAAATGCCCCCAGAACAGGTAGGAGATTTACACTTTTCTTTACTCTAACCCAGTGCACCAATTCTCCTCTTGATTTGCTGAAGGAGATGAGTGAAGTTTTCCAAAATGCCTACAGGAGGATAAAGAGTCCCGGGTCCGTGGCTCAGCCAACATCTGCTGTGCATGAGAAGGGAGATCTACCTGGGCTTCCCAGCTGTAGGTCCTGCGGGTGCTTCAGTGAGAAGCCTCTCCCTGAGGCCCTGAATGGCTTTCTGGACAAGCCTGTTTTCATCCCCTGTGACTTCCTCAGGTTTTCCAACACCTCACCGGGATGGTAGTGCCTTAAACCATCCTTGTAAATAGAAAAAACCATAATGTAACCCAGCAATTCCCACACCCAGGAACAGCGAGTGGGGCTCAAAAGCAGACTTGGAAGGTCCACAGTCTGTTCCCAGCTGAGGACTCCAAGTGGTGGGAAAAATTCTGCTTCTGCTGCAGTCATTAATCACTGTCCCTTTAAATACCACCGACTGCCAAAAGTTCTTGACTGTGTGATGCTATACCCCCCATTATACACCCCATTCCCATTGTATGATCTTCCTGAGAAGATATAAATTCTATAGGAACTGCAGTAAAAAAAAAAAAAAAAAAAAAAAAAAGATGACAGAAGTATTTTACAAACAAAAAAGATTAAAGCCTCATAACAACACGGGAGAACAGCTGTTGCCCAGTTTTCAGTGACATAAAACATGTGCTTCCAGCCTTGTAGCTTAAATCCAGCATCACTTGGTATCACAGATACTATTTCTCATGGTATCTTTTTAATTTCTATGGGCTTCAATGCCAAGAACAGCAGACCCGAGGTCCTCCAATAGTGTCATTTTCAGTGCATTCTGGTGGCATTACCTCTGTGTCCAATCTCACCCACGCTCGGATGGAAGTGAAGTCACAACAAAGCAACAGAGGGGTCAGCAGAGGCCAGTACAAACTGAAACTTTCATGTTATTCATGGAAAGATCTTTGTTCCGTGACCCTGACCAGCCATTGCACCACACCAAAATTTTACAGAGACAGCTCAGCAGTTTTCATTTTTCCCTGGATGTTTTTTCTTTCTTTATGAGCTGCCGGGACAAGGCTGGAATTACAAAGACCAAAAAAGAAAAAAAATAAAAAGAAGGGTGAGTGGGAGGAAATCAAAGTAGATTGGGAAGGAACACAAGAAGAGGAGAAAAATGAGACCTGAATGAAAAAATGGAGCAGGGCAGCCAGATAAAGAGACTCATACTACAGAGTCTGCCTCTCAGGGCAGAGACGAGGTGGCAGTGATACTGCTGTGAGCACTGACCTGAACAGCAGGGGCAAAACAAGCCAACAGCATTTCTTGACTATAAAATGGAGTCCCCAAAAGGGAAAAAAATTGCATGATTCTATATGGATAAAAATACGGTTTTGTGTATTTCAGTGTCACATTGAAATACATGAATACAAGGACAGGGAACTGCTGGAGCATCTCTCTTACGAGGAGAGGCTGAGGGACTTGGGTCTTTTTAGTCTAGAGAAGAAAAGACTAATGAGGGATCTGATCAATGCTTATAAATGCAGGGAAGGTGTCAGGGAGGATGGTGACAGTCTTTTTTTACTGGTAAGCAAGGATAGGACAAGAGGAAATGGGAACAAACTTGAACATAAGAAGTTCCATCTAAACACGAGGAGGAATTTCTTTCCTGTGAGGGTGGCAGAGCCCTGGAAGAGGCTGCCCAGAGAGGTGGTGGAGTCTCCTTCTCTGGAGACATTCAAATCCCCCCCGGACACGTTCCTGTGGGACCTGCTCTGGGTGACCCTGCCCTGGCAGAGGGTTGGAGGAGATGATCTCCAGAGGTCCCGTCCAACCCCATAGCATTCTGTGATTCTGTGACATGATACACTAATGAAAGCCCCAGTCCCACAAATGCATGTCTAAAGCGCACTGACTTCAGGGCTTTAAAATTAAATAGGTAAAAAAGTGTTATCAGTATCATCAGTTCAGTCACATTTCACACTTGGTACCATTTATTTTTCACCTTCTGCTCCAAGTGCAAACCATTAATTCCTTTGAAGTCGTTTCTCTTCAGCTGCTTTTTCCCTGTCTTGGAACTTAATTCAACACATTTAGACCCAAAACTCAGTGTCTAAATATCCCTCAGGCCAAACTGATGACCTAATTTGTGAAAGGCTCCTGCCAGTCAAAATGCCTGCGCTGTGCGAAATTCAGCCTTGATTAGAGAGGCTCAGCTCCAACTCCCTCAGTGATATTTCAAACTCAGAGCAGAATCCAGTTTCAAAATTACCTGAACAGTCCGGTGTCTAAGAAATGCCTGTACTCCCACTGCAGTAATACCTAAACATCTTAAAATATTTCATGTCTTGACATCATAATGGCGTTTTTGCTTAATTGGTATCTGAAGTGCAAAGGACTAAATGATTTGCCCCAGGTCTCACAAAACGGCCTTGGTAGAATGGAAAATTAAATCCAGATTTCCTGAGCAGAACAAAGCAAATGTTTGGGTTTGGTTTGCTACTTGACCAACAACAAATTAAGGGGAAAAAAAAAAAAAAGTTAACCAAACCCCTGTTTCTCCCGCATTTTAAAAATAAATACCTAAATAAAAAGCATAGTTATTTTGGGTTTTCCAAACCACCTGATTCCATTTTCTGGGGTTTTTCTTTTCCTTAAATATCCTCTTTCTTATTATAGTCCTTATTATTAGATCATTTTGTCAGTTTTCAGACCCAGAAAGCCCCAGGAGGTGTAGCTTTGAAAACAGGAATATTTTTTTTCTTTTCCGTCTTTTATATTTGTTTTTTTGGCCTGAACTCTCCAGTCCCTCAGCGACTGCTCTTCTGGAGACAAATAATCTGAGGTGGAAAAAAGCGTTTACCTCCAAAAGCTGTCCATCTCTCCACCTCGGGATCCACGGTGCCAATCTAAGGTGGCAGGAGGAAATTCTGCAGGACTGAACCAGGACCAAGTCTATCCCCCACCTCTCCTGGGTGGAAAACCGTAAAGTTCACTCCACTGAATTTTTTGTGGTCCCCCTGCAGACCTTTGACAAGAGGAAATAGCTGATTTAGATGACAACAGAAAAAAGCTCCACACCCTTGATTAATCAGGGCAGTAAAGTTAAATTTGTAGTAATTCATTTGCCAGCCTCGGGGCAGCTGTACCTTCACCAAACTGCTGCTGTCCTGATGCCATGGTTCTTAGACACCTTCCACAGGTTCCCCCCCGCTCCAAATCCTGTATTTTTCTTGCTCTGTACAAACTCATTAGATCCTTCAAGAAATGCACAATGTGACACTGTTGAAGCAGAAGCCGGGAGGCCCGAGGAGGAGCTGGAGATAAAAACCCGAACTTTCCTTTTAGAGACAGAACAAGACAAAGCTCACAAAGAGACAGTGTTTTGGAGCCAAGGAGTCTGTTCTGAGCCGCCTTGTTTGGTTTGAGGAGCTCAGTTTTAAGACAGCAAGAACAGTTATCGTATTGCCCAGAATTAGTTAACCCTCTGTGGCCCCAGCATTTAAATGAAAAGCTTAAACCACAAATACATTTCTCTTTAGTTTCACTTTTTCAGGGGCAAGGCATTAACTAACGATGAATTGACACTAAGCCTTTTCATCCATTGTGCTTAAAGTAGCTGTATCACAATAGTATCTTTACTACTTTATCACAATAATAGTATCTTTAAGCTACACATCTGCCTCAATATCCTCAGATTATTAAAAACCAAAACCATTAAAAAATAAAAAAACTGAAAAGCATTCTCATCTCCTTCTTGGTATTCCTCAGGCAACAGAGCCGGAAAGGACAGTTTCATTTCCTGCTGCTTTTAAACCATTTCATATTATGATTTTAGTATAGAAACAACTGGTTGTTGCTGGACAGGTTCACAATAGCTCAGGCAGAATTTGAAATAATTCTAATGCAACCCTCTGTTTACATAATTGATGTGATTTTTTTCCTGAAAATATTTTACCTTTTAAATACTTGAAAAAAATTTCACAGCAAATGTTTTGCAGCGTATGTTTTGGACTGAGTACATGGAGATGGAAAATCAGCAAACCAGAGGCTGTTTGTAATCTATGCAAGTGTAAATCCAGAGTGATTTTACTGACATTCATCTGGATTTACAGCGGTGTAAAATGATAATGTCTATTATTTCGTTACTCTTGCGAGGGCAATCGCTGAGACATCTTAACTTTCATTAAGACTTTGGCCCAGTTTGAATATTTTACTCTATTAATATAGAGAACATTTCATTATGCAAAAGCACCTGGAGAGGAACAGCAACAGGGGATAACGGATTGAAAATTCAGTGAAATCAGTGTTCTGACCGTGGAGACCTTGGTTGGATCCCATTGCGTGGTGTAACTCACCAGCACAGAAGAGCTTTAAGGGCTCCCCACCCATAGTGAGCGGATCTTCTCCAGGGTGAGCCCCTGGTCAGACCCATCTGAGCCATAACTTCTAACCAAGTCACCTCCCCCACCGTAACCAACTGCTATACCCTCTTCCCCCACCCCAGCTCTACATTAAGATCTCTTTCGTTACCAATTAAGCCAACAGGATGTTATTTCACCTCAGCTCCAACCAGGAGCACCTGCACCATCAGGTGCCACAGCTCAGGTGCCAGCAATCACCACACCCTGACTGTGCATCCAAGCACTCAATATTCAAAGCAGGATACACTGCCTCAGGTTTGGGAGATGCTACGGATAAAAAAACCAAACCAGAGCATGTTAAACTATAAGACTGCAAACCCAGAAGCTTTCTTGGACAGGGGTCTGTTTACACTATGGCTTGTGTTCTTCCCTCATACCTACTAGAGCTTTTCCAGCACAGAGGTACTGGGGAATGCCCAAATTTAGAGACTGGGGCACAGCATCAAAGATTTTGCTTTGCCATAGGCTTCCCATGTGAGCCACCCAACCCATCCGTGCCTCTGCTCCGCGGGGACAACGGGCACGAGCTCACATGGGGTGCAGCAGTGGGGTCACACGTGTCTTTAAGGAATAGGTGCTATGAGGAGAGTCTTGTTTAAAACCTGGCACTTTGCATTTTCTGTGCCAGGACAGGTCAGACTCTTGGGTTCCTCAGCCAGGCTGTATGGCTGAAAAAAAACAGAGTATTTCCAACCCCTGGGAAGGGGTTTTTCAGTGTACCCCAAGGACAAAAATACAAGTTTTTGAGCAGAGACTCTCACGAGTGGAAGGTGATGTATTTGCACGAACTCACTGGGAAAAACTGTCTTTCCCTCCTTTGCCTTCTCTTTTCCTCATATATGGATCTTTGCTTTGCAGCTCAGGGGAGACAGTTACCAGTGTCACAAGCATGTCCCCTCTACAGCCCAAGAAGGTGAAGAAAAAGAAAGAGAAAGTGGAGCAGCCACCAGCCATCCCAGCAAAAGGTATGAACACAGCGGTGCAGAGGGATTTCAGATCCCGAGAACAACCATTTTCTGCACACAAAAAGCATGTTTTGTATATGAGATTTTTTAATCTTATGATTTTTTCTAATTCATAAGTCCTACGCTTCATTGTAAAATATGTTACCCAAAATACAGTTAAATTCTGGTGTAAGAACATGTATTCGCTCCTAATCCACTATTAAACTGCTATTTATAAATTGATAATGCATATGCTAAAAATGACACTGAATGATGATAATATGAAATGATGCCTTAATATTTATTTCCGTAGCTCCAATAGCCAATAATTTTCCTAAGCCCAAGCTCTTGAAACCTCAAAGAAAATTGATCCTGGTAAGTAACTTTCTGTGACGTTACATTCTCCAGATTCTTCTCTTTCAATACAATTGCTGTAATGCTGCCAGAACTCTAGGTTCAGAAACTGCAAATTGGCTTAAAAAAAATCATACAAGGACTTTTCTTTAAGTAATACTTTCTCAAGTGATGAATTGTCTTGGCTCTTTTCATTTTGAGCATTAGGTTACACTGGATTATGTTTTCCAGCTTTCTAGCAGCCCCAGTGTCTACAAATTTAGCCTGTTCTTAAATGAAACCTGCTATTTATTCTCACGTGCTTCTGGCAGCTGTTGCTTTGGGAAGAAAATACCAGTTACTGATGGAATCACAACTGTACTGGTCACACTGGTCTTGAGACCTTTAAAGTCAGAAATGGGAAGCCTGGTTCTGGATAAATCCATGTCAGTCTATAAGGCACATTCAGAAGGTGAGCAGGACACTCGCCAGGGCTGTTTCCCACTTCTCTTCCTCCCTTTACCACACAGTTGGCTAAACCCCTATGTTTTAGTATTTTTAGAAAAAAGAGGAAAAAATATCATTTTTCCTGCTTTTAAAATTATTTTTTTCAGTGAGGAACTTGCATTGAAGTAAAAGATGTTTCAACAAAGATACAAAATGGTAATAATTACAGAGAAAAATAAATACCAAATTCATCTGAATGAAACATTTTCTTGATTTTCAAGCATACTTGCCTCCCCATTTTTTTAATTCTCAAAAATTTCTCAGATTTTAACTTTTCAGCCTGCTTTGGGGCAAAATATAGTATCTCTGCAGGATGAAAGACTTTTTTTCTTTCCAACTGTAATTATTGCACAGCTGGTTCCTGCACCAGGTCTTTTTTCACTGATGGCACATCGTTACTGGGGAATTGTCACTGCAAAGACAGACTCAAATTGCTGAGTTTCTGGAGTTCTCCTGCAGCTTCCCTGCACAACCCAAGGAAGGTACCACACTGGGGCACTGGCAGAATCTTCTAGAAAACCTAAGCAAACAAGCTAAAGTATAAGGGAACATTACAAAATAATTCCAGCGTTTGGGGAAATTTTTTGTAATAATCTAAATACCAGGAAAATTATTTCCAGAGGACATGTGCTTCTAGTTTCTTGAAAGATGTTTATAATAAGCTGGAGAATTTCTTTTGTTGTTAACGTGCTAGAGTGGGTTGCAGTATAATTTTACAAGAATACAATAACCTGGATAAAATATGGACATAATCTCAATGAAAATTAAAAAGAAAAAAAGAGAGAGAAAGCCTAATATCATGTTCAATTGCACAGCCTTGAGTAAAGCCTTTTAAAAACTCTGCTTAAGTCATATTGCTTTTGCTTTAGCCAGAAGAACAATTCTATGCTCCCCCTGTTGCAGAAATATTCCCCATCAGTGTCATTCTCTATTAGCGTCAATGAGGAATGGGTACAGATCAAAGGAAATAGAGATGCTGAGATGTAGAAAGGGATGTTTTTTATCGCAGGCAAGAAGCACGGAGAGTCGTTAGGAAGAAGAAAATCCTTGGGGCCCGCAAATTCTGCTCTCTAAGGGCTCTTCTGCTGTAGCCTTAAGTACTTGGCCCTTTGAGTTGGTAGAGATAAATCTTATACTTCCTCAACCAAATTTTCTGGTAAGGTTTTGATTGCTTCCCAGAGATGAGTTGTCACAGCCCACGAGTGTCAGTTTCAGAACATCATCGAAACGAACAAGTTTCAGTGTCTTTTCACCAAAGTTGGCACCACCAACCAGGTGTCGGAGCTCCTGTGTCATTCACTGGAGCCAACAAAAGGACGTGGGAGACCAAGTCCTGCAATCTTCCCTTCTGCAAAAATTTCTGTTGACTTTTGACCATTTTCACCCTAAATTTTAAGGGGAGGAAATTCCTGCACAGAGAGGACAGGCTGGAGGGAATCTTCCTGATGGCCTCTGCTAGGTCATGTAATCGTCACATTTTGAAATCAGCTAAATATACCCTGTATTACAAATGATTCACTCGGGCTTAGTTCTTCAGACACACTGCAAATGTGCTCACAGCACATAAGAGCTGGCTTCTGCTGTTCCTACACTGAGTAACCTCCTGAATATAATCATAGAATCATAGAATTGTCCAGGTTGGAAGGGACCTTTAATATTGAGTCTGACCATCAACCTAACTGATAAAAACCATCACTAAACCATGTCTCTACAAACTAGGTCTACCTGGCTTTTAAATCCCTCCAGGGATGGTGCCTCAACCACTTCCCTGGGCAGCCCATTCCAAGGCTTAATGACTCTTTCAGTGTAGGAATATTTCCTAACATCCAATCTGACCCTCCCCTGGTGCAACTTGAGGCTGTTTCCTCTTGTCC
>BJBW01004849.1:201264-241816 GCA_004320125.1 Scolopax mira
TTTTCTCCAGGCTGAACACCCCCAGCTCCCTCAGCTGTTCCTCGTGGGACTTGTTCTCCAGACCCCTCACCAGCTCCGTTACCCTTCTCTGGACCCGCTCCAGCCCCTCAATGTCTTAAATGTCTTTCCTTTGATGACGATGATGTAAAAAGCTACATCATCAGGAAGGGCTTATGGGAAAATTTCTGGAAGTCATTTTGTTAACCAAATAAAATGGAGAAAAATTTGGAACCGAGAAGGCTGTGACTTGATTTCATCACCTTCATGTACTCAGCGAAACCAAGCTTTCAGTATTGCATGTTTAGCTCAGTCTTCTCCATCAGTGTATGCTCCTGAACCAAGTGGTGCAGATGGGTGCTCCTAAAGCTGCCCAGAAGCTCAAGTTTCTTTCCTCTGAAAAATCCTGTTGACGGTTTAGATTCCAGGAGTGCATTTCCGATTGTACAACAATCCAGCCAGAGCCAGTGCATGTCAGAACCAGTGACACTGGAGTCCTTTTGGGAAAGGGGAGGAGATGCCCGAGTGAATGATCTGCAGCCTGATTTACCACCTCAGAGCTAGGAAACAGAAAGAGCTGCTTTGGGTTTTTTGATTGCTGGGGAATTTGTGCCTTCAGGTCAGGTTTTTGCACACCTGGTAGGATTCCTCATTACTCTTAACATTTAGGTACTATGGGCCCTTTCCTTGAGAAAGAAAAAGGAATTGAAATACATCTGTTGAATAATTCGTGGATTCTGGATCTGGGAACTGAATCAGGTGTCCCCTTCTCCTGGATGATTTTAAATTAAAAGCTATGCCCCCCTCTGTGTTTCCTCTGCAATATGTAACAATAGGTGATGATTTAAGTTCCCAATTTCTTCAGGCATTATTGATCTCTACAGACTTCAAGTAACATTGTACATCTGATATACAAAGAAATGGTGAACATTATTTTTAACTTGGCTTCCTGCAATTCTTGAATATTTCCATCCACTTCACATTATTTCTCTCTCTGTGAGATGAATAGTCCCTTTTTTTTTTTTTAAGTCTCCCCTTGGGATGTGAGACGTCCGTAGGAACATGAATATCATTTATATGTTCAGGTTGACATTCAAACCTGCTGAGTTATGCCTGCTTCCCCCTTCAGTTTCCAGGTTTCTGTCTTTACTCCCAAGAAGGAACAGTTTATATAAATACATCAAATCTCTCGCTGGAATTGTGCCAAGGCTTTTGTATTTACGAAATCCCATGGCAGATGATTTTTGTGTGATGACACATTTGGAGTAATAAAAGCGTCACCAGAAAACTGAAAATGTTTAATTACTTCCTTGGGCCTTTTTGAAGGATAAGAAGAAATGGGCCTGATTTCCAGCAGAGTTGGTTTAGAGTCTAAGAATAACCCTGCAACTGTAAAAGGAATAAAGCATTAGCAAAGGTGAGGATGCTCTTCCCCAAAAGCTGTTAAAACAGGCTGGACAAACCTATTCCAGGTATATGTAATTTGCTAATGAAGAAAGATGGATGGGCACACCCCTTAGAGCCCCTGCCTGCCCTACATTTGTGGGATTCTCTTTCTTTAAAATAAAATAATTCAATGGGATTATGAAATGATCTTTGTGCCTGGCTTTGTTACCGTAACTTCTCTGGGATTCAGCAGTAAAATTTAGATGCAATGCTGAAAGAGACTTCACAAATTGTTGTAGACACTGTTTCCAGGGAGTCTGAGAAGTATTTTTTAGTTTAGGGAGTAAAAAATAGACATCTTAGTGAAAAGGACCTGTCCTTTTTAACTGATAGTGACACTAAAAGTCCTACTTCCTGCTCCCCATATTTTCCAACATCGTATTTCTCAGCTTTGGCACCAAGAAGACAATGGCTCCCTTGATATTTCCGTGCTCTTACTGGCCAGTGGTTGCATTTCTAGGGGATAACTCATCTTGCAGATCTAGTTTCAGTTCTTCGTGAAGGTCTGCAGAAGTAATTTTTGAAGCTCCTCTCCTCCAGGGGAATCTCTGGCTTTCTGCCTGCAATTACTGACATTGGTAAACACTCGGAGCTCTGAAGAGGCAAAAAAAAAAGTAATGCCTTTCTGACTCCTGAGTTAAGTTACTCCCATGATGAAGGATCTGTCCCACTGAAGTTCATAGGGTTTGAGCATAAAATGTTTCTACAGCCCTGAGGAACACTTGTGATTTCAGCACGAGAAAGACCACACATCCTTGAGAGAGCGGTTTTCCAGCGTATACTGAAAAATAGGACTCTCAAAGGCTAATCCTTTTCTCTCTCGAGCTGCAAGGAGTTTTCTCTCTGTTAACTTTGCAAAAACCACTTTGCCAGCATGTTCTCTCTGCCTCCGTCCTGGTGGCCCAGGGAAGGGAGCTGCAGCCTGTCCACCAAACGCACCGAGTCTTCACTTCAGCACACTCTTGCCTTCACCTCCATACCTGACCATCAGGTGATGGCTGAGCTGGCACCACCTCCCACAGCTTCAAAAAAAAAAAAATTCTTATGAAAAGGAGATATGCAGAAGGAAAAGTCCCTTTTCCTTCGGCTGCACGGATTATGCAGTTCCCTCCCATCTGGGCATTCACGCAGAGAGAAGCCACACTCTCTCCCTGTGGCCAAAGCCCATCCAGTTGGGCCTGGAGAGTCCTGTCTAGACACTGAGTGTGCTCAGGCAGTGACACGGGATGCTCCTGAGCTGTGCCATCTGGACAGCATCCACATTATTCCTGGGGAGCTCTTTACCAAGCCTGAATACAAAACAGGATGTTTCTCAAATCTGAAAGGGAAGAGGCCAGAGAGCTGATTTTTGCCTTTGCAAGAGAAAGGGAAAGAAAGACAAGGGAAAGAAAGACAAGGGAAAGAAAGACAAGGGAAAGAAAGACAAGGGAAAGAAAGACAAGGGAAAGAAAGACAAGGGAAAGAAAGCAGCATGTGCTTGCTAAGAGCAAGCTACTTCTTGGCACTGGGGCAGAGCTGCTTGCTTTGTCCTGGGGAATGACCCGAAGAGAAGCGCAATTCCTAGAGACTGGATCAAAGAAACTTCACCAGAACCTCTGGACTTTGTCTCTTTTCCATTTGTGTTTCCTACAGCATCCCTGCAGCAGGCACCCAGCAGCACAGCATGGCCAGTCCATAGGTGGCAATTTGCCACTTACTGGTGGTAAACCCCACCACTGAGGGTGGGGTTTCATTTTCAACTGTTGCTCCAGGAAATGCCAGTTACTAAAAATATGACAAAGCCCTGACTGGAACTAATATGCTTATTAAATCCAGACAATTGAGAGATAAAAATTCAATTTGGTCGATAAACATATTTTTTTTTTGCCCTGTTCCTGCATTAAAACCATTCTGCTTCGTATCCCAAACCAAACCATACGATCATAGAGACACTGAATTCCAAGGCAAATGTCTGCAGCAATAGTCACTAAAACATTTCAGATTGAAGTGAACTGGGAAGTGAGCCCTTTTCTGCTTATTTTTGATAGTAAACTAGAACCAGGGGAATTACTTTTTTTTTTTTTAATTAGAAATTCACATTCATTTTGTCATCTTCATGATAACTGGTGTGGTCATGGAACAGTGAGATTACCGCAATCCATAAGTGCAAGTTGGCATCAGTTGTTTTGCCAGACAAGTTAAATTTATGAGGTTATTATTTGCTTGTTTTCTTCATACCTAATTATAAATTTGGATAAAAGTGGTCTCAGTTAAAACTTCAAGAACTTTCAGCCTGACAGTCCTCACAGGAAACATCCTTGAGGCTGCCAAGAAACAAAGCAGCTAAGCCAAGGAAGAGCAAAATCGACATTCCTAGTAACTATGACATAAAAAATCAGAGTAACTTTCATTAAAAACACAACCCTTCTAGGTCATTTCTAATACATTTATATACTGGACAAGCCCAATAAAAACAAAACTATGTATATGCATACTTTAATTTCTTTTAAATATTCATATTATAGACTTTGCAGACTGTTTATTAAGAAAAATGTTCCTGTGAGTGAACTCTTTCAAATAGTTGCCCATGGGAAACTCTGTGACTGGAATAAACTAAAATTAAACTGGAAGAAATCTGGGAGAAGAATTATTTTGCATTTGCCAGAAGATATGCTGGAAAATGACTATTCCAAATGTGTATTTCTGCAAAGTGTGTGATCCCAATATGAGAAAACAGATAGAATCCTAGAATGGTTTGGTTTGGAAGGAAGCTTAAAGACTATTGAGCTCCAACCCCCTGCCCTGGGCAGGGACACCTCCCACCAGACCAGGTTGCTCCAAGCCCCCTCCAGCCTGTCCTTGAACCCCTCCAGGGATGGGGCAGCCACAGCTTCTCGGGGCAAGACAGACAAGAGAAAGACTGTATCTAGAAATGTCACTTTGGAACAGAATTCTATTTGAAGAAATCATTTCAATATTATTTTAGAACACTGATGTAATTTTTCAGGAAAGGCTGTTGTAGCCGTAGAAATACCAATGACCTCTAAGTGAAGAGCCAGGACAGAAAGAGGAGGGTGAATGGCCACCTATTTCATTGTCTCTTCCTCTTCTGCCCTGGTATCGGTCCCACCAAAAACATCAGTTATTAAAGTCAGGCTCTAGTTCCAACAAAGGAGGTGGTGGCAGGACTCCAGGTTTACACTGCCAAAATGCTACCCAATCCAAATGAGAGAGAAAATTGTAGAATTAGCTTTCTTTCCCTGCCTGCCCCCCTCCAAAATACTGGGTTTTGGACAAACAAACCAGCAAGATTAAATTAAACATATGGTTGATAAATGAAGTACAGAAGAGCGTATGGAAAAAACCCCTGGCTACCATAGGTACTTTAAAGTAGTGTTGGCTTCCATGCACTGTTATTACACATCCTTTGCTGAAAACTGTATACCCTTCACAATTTTGAACCTCCTGTGTGTTTCCTCATATTTTCAATCAAATTATTACATACTAGAAATATGCATAAGGGAAATTATTCTACACATTTTATGGTGTGCTGTTGCTTGTAGCAGTAATTGAAGTACCTTTTCCACTTATGAAAGTACTAATTTTATTTGGTTTTATTGCTTTTCTAGATGCAATTATTTATTTAGTGTGTTTTGGCTTTATTAAATTATGTTTACTATAGGAACATCATAAAAATGTATGAAAGCAACACATCAGCCACTACTGCCCAATGACCTGTTTTGGGGAATCTAGTGTTATTTTTCATATCCAAACATAATAGAATAAAGTAAGAATAAAGAGATAATCTACACTGGAAAACAATGCAATTTTGAGATAATGTAATAAAACACCTGGACAATATGATTTCATAAATCTTAGTTCTAAAATTTACATGAGCTGGGCGTTGGGTTGGCTATTTTAGGACATGCAGCATTTTCTAAATGGAAACATAAGATGAAATACAATTAAACAGCAAAGGGGAAATCACGTACAGATTTAGCTTGTCCTGAGCAACTGATTTCTACAGAACAATGAAAATATTTCTACTTCAAAGGATGCACTGGGTCAGTCTTAGGAAATGTAGAGTTTTACTCTGGCAGTGACCAACTGTGTTTGTTTGTAAAGTTTTATCAGATTCATTGTTAGGAGGGTTTTCACATGCAGCGTATTATTTTGCTTTTAGGGTCTTGGGTGACACCCACTGAAGTTGGCACCAAAACTCACAATATTTTAAAACAGAGACCAGGGGTGCTGTCTGTCATGGACTGAGAATAAAATCTTCAACATTTGCTGCTGCTATTGTGATGTCCAGCCTTAGTTTAGCTCCTGTATTTATTTTAGCACTGCACTACCTATTGAACAGCACATACAGTTTTGAAACCTCAAAAGGAATTTTTTGATCAATATCAAAAAAGGCAAAAACATCTTAAGTGCTTAGAAACAGAGGCTAATTCAGGCTAGAAAGAAGAGTGAAATATAAAAAAGAATTAATTATCAGAGCAACTGACCAAGAGTTTTTTCTAACTCTTTAAGCCAAAGCCAGGATAGGACAGATGTTTTTCTGGACATTGTGGTTTAACTCAGTCCTGATACATGAACAAAGAAAAGAAAGAAGTGATTTTATTTCTGTTACATACAAGATCAGGCTGGGATCCACAGGACATCCTTTTACATCATTACACCAGAGAATTCAACAAAAGCAGGAAATCTGAGTAGTCAATATTGGAGCACTTGATAGTGAATGATGACCAGAAGCTGAGATGGAACAGGACCACCCAACGCAAGACAGGGAAGGAGGGAGGGAAAACCATGGGAATAATCAAATGCAAAGATGCCAATTAGCCCCACAAAGGGCCCTTACTCACATGTACAGATCAACTGACTTTAACACCTCCACTTGTAGCAGCTGCACAAAGTATTTCAGGATCAGACCTGCAGAGAAGAAAGAAGATTAAATTAATGCTGGAAAAGTGTAAACTGATCCACCTGGAAGGAAACAATCTGAAATGCAGAGTGTGAGCAATTCTCAAGGCAAAGGAGAGGGTTCCAGAGCACTGCAAAAGACAGGACACAGGGGAGCACAGGGACTGGTTTCAGAGGATATCAAATTATTATCTTTTTATCCAGAAGACAATATAATAATTATTCAGACACATTTCAAGGAAACGGGAATAATTTACATTAAATGAGAAAGAAAAAAATAACAGTAAATAAACCATAAAGGAAACTCTTGGCACTGGAGAAATATTGTCAATGTCTTCGCTATAACAGTTAAATACTGTATGGGAAATCTTGGCTTATGAACTTTGAGTCAGTTTTCAGTTTACAACTGGCAAAGCCTTTCCTGGTCTCAGAGGTACAACCTTTTCTAAAGGTATAGTCTGAAATGTTTTTTTGTTTTGGTTTAATTGTCCTTTTTAGGCTTAAACTTGAGGACACCTGTTGTGTTCAGGTAGAACACAGTACCCAAGAAGTTCAAAGAATAAATTCTCCAGTTCTTCATTTGCACAGGGCCTTAGCTCTTCACAGAGCACAGACTTTAATCTTCTACAGATGAAATTAAATCCATTTTGAGTCCTAGGGCCCCAGGTAAAATTCAACAGAAACTCTTTTGTTTGTTGCTACGTTTTCTGAGGTGAATTTGATCGGAACAACTCAATCCCAACCAACGACCAACCCAACCCAACAAGACTTTCCTCCTCTAAGCCTCTAAGCAATTTGTTCAGCAGATCTTCTTGATAACTTTTAAGTTGTCAAGTTAAGTCTCTCTTAACTAAATTTTACAGTTTTAAATCTAAAACTCACCCTGTGTAATACATCAGATAGCTTTGGTGATATGGCCTTTGTTCCAAACTCTGAACTCATGGCAGAAGTGGTGAAATCCCACTGGAATGCCAGGAAATCAGTTCTTTACATTTTTGTTGCCTTCTGCATATTTTTAAGGTGTTTTGGTTCTGTTAAGAAACATAAGAAGAGGTACTTTGAGTGTCTGTGATTAGAGATGTAACTGGTACAAAGTTTACAGCTGGGAAGCAAGTCTGGCATATGTATTTCAAATTCTGAAGTCTGCAATAACTACAATTAAATCGGGCAATTTAGGATTAAAGAGACTGAACATTTCACTAATGCACATCTTTCAAGCAAATTGTCAAATTTAAATGTTTAGTGTTTGAGAAACAAGGAGAAATTGGTAATGAACCTGAAAATCCTACTATTTCCTGTTTCTTATTTTTAATATTATTTTTATTTCATCTTCTGTGAATTAACTCCAGTGCAGACTAAACTTACAGCACATTACAACTAGAATGTGTGAAAGAAGAAATGTAGCCCATTCTATAGACTATTTAAGGCATCTTTTGCATTCAGTGGTAACGACAAAATAACTGAACTTTTTTTTGGTTCTGTTTTTCTAGCCAAAAATTGCAGAGGAAAACTTAACATACGCTGAACTTGAGCTTATGAAGCCAATTCAGGAAGCCAAAGGCATTCCCAGTACGACGGTCTACGCACAGATACTCTTTGAGGAGAACAAGCTGTAACAGTTCATGCCTGTATAAATGTCCTTTGTCTGTGTTCTATTTAATTCTTGCTGTGCTGTTTATTTATAAAAATCATACAAATGTCCTTATTTTTTTATTTCCATTCATGCACTTCTATTTTTCTATGAGACTTTTAAACAAAACGTAGTTGAAAGGAATCATAGAAAAGCAGCTGGTCGACAAGTGACAGCCCAGAGACACCCTTCACAGTGTTTGCCCCCCCCTGTTTTAAATGGACTGAAGTTCCATCTGGGGCATTTTCAATGTTAAACATTATTCCTTCTTTGATGCTAATGTGATGAGTCCAGCTGCAAACATCATCATCATCATCATCATCATTTGAGCAAGCCTCAGAAGGACTGGTGGCAGGATCTGTGCACATCAGCCTGCTTCTGAAGGCAAAGACCAAGACCCCTGACCAGGAAATTGGACAATTTAATGCTGTTTTTCTCATCAGAAAACTATTAATTCAGTAAAGCTGAGAGTTATTTCTACAGCAAAGGAAAAGCTAAAATTACTTTTTCTGCTATCCAGAAATAATTATCAAAAGAGTTGGTTTCTGTGTTTTCAAATTCCCTTTCTAAATGACTTTTTATTTAAAAACTCGTTACTTTTAGTAAAGTTCTTCCTTAGTGCTTGAAATCAGACATTACAAAATAATCCAAAGGAAACATCCTTAGTTAAACTCCAATGATTTGAGGAAGAATATTCATAGCTTAGGAACATTTTCCAGGATTTGATATTTTTAAAATTCTGGTTTGGAATAGGAAAAAAATGTGATCGCAAGTAAGACTTGGACTGAACCAGGACACTGCTCTTGGCCTTGATGTAGATTGGGGCTCCCAAACTTGGAGAACTTTCCTCCCGTGTCCTACATCACTGAGCTGCTGATCCAGAGGAAACACACAGTTTCTCCTCTAGAAGGGAGCAGACTCCATTAGCAACCTGCTCACTCGCTTTGGAGTTATTTCTTTGGGCTTGGGAGAGTGGGAAACAAGCCTAATGTGAGAGCACAAAATACTCTTCCTCTTTCTTCACCTCTTGGTAACTGAGAAGAGATTCTTCCTTTTCCTTTGATACCCATTCAGGGAAAATGGGCCATTCTGGCAGCATCCTGGGCATTTCAGTTGTGAAGGACAGACAGACGGGTGTTTTCAGGTTCCTAAATCTTCGATGTCCAGACTCCACCAGAGGTCAGGGAGGGTTGGGTACCCAACATCCTTTAGCCTTTGAGAAGCTTTAGCTCTTGATTAACCACAGAGTTAATGGAGACGTGAAAACGTGGGCTCTGAGCTCACTGTCAGCCCATGGAGAGCTGATACTTGCCATGTGCCAGGTCCTCTCCAGGTCTGGGAGGGATCCCTCACCAGGCTGCTCATTCAGCAGTATTTGGAGCCCTTCTCCCCAGGGCTCAGACATGGCTGGGAACCATCACAGGAATTCTCGTGTCCTTAAGTCCTGTCACTGCGTGGGAGAGGAGGGCAGCAGTGATAATGCAGGGATGGGGACACATCACAAAGAGACACCACTGCCATTTGGGGGGTTTAACCAGAATAAGCAAGTCTGTATAAACTGCTTTTTAACTTTTTTTGAAGAGGGGTAGAGATTAGGCAGCATACACCATCTGATATGCTATAGCCAGGACGTGTAAATGTAAAATGCCGTCACCCGCTTCCATCTTAGATAAAAATCTCTGGTATAAAAATGGAGTTTAAGAAAAGGTAATCAGGCTGGCTGATATCTACAGCACTAATTCCAACTCTAGTCCCTCATCAAGACAGTTCTTGCCAAACAAAGGCCAGTTTTAATCAATAGGTTTGCTAGCAATTATTTGCATTTTTAATGTTTGCATTTGTGAGCAGTCAAGAAAATGTACGTTTCACCTTTTCATTATCCCAGGAGTTTAATCACTCACTCAAAGCATATGGTATCTATCCTTGTTCTTTGACTGGGTGATGAATTTTTAGTGACAACAGCAACCAACTCATTGACCAAAAAGAAACTGACGCTAAAAAGTGATCAAAGATTCAGGGATCAGTTTTGGACCAGCCAGAATGTGACTGACTGTTCAGAGGGGACACCTCTTAACGCAGACAGCTGTAAGGGAGGTCTTAGAAAAGCATAGAACTTATTAGTAATTCTTTTGGAATTAAAACTAGAACACTAACACATTAATAAGCTGACCACTTAATTGTGAAAACTTCCTGAAGTTTGGTACCTAAACATTCCTTTTACATACAACTGGCAGTTGTGCCCATTGCTCAGAAAAATCCTCTACTGTATGTTTATGCCCAGTATCTTAATGAATACCACTTTTGTATTAATAGTCTACATAGTCTTGTTTATGTTTGATATCTAATTCCCCCAAATAATAGTTAATTAAGCTAAATAAATGACCTTTTTTATTTTTGGCGAGATTAATTATCTCAGTCTGTGTAGGATTTATTGCTTGCTAGAGAACGTTTTGATGATAAGTGTTTCATTTAGACAACCCCAACAGGTGGGAATTGAATTTTTCATTCTGAAGAAAATGCCGTGATTTTGATTTGAAAATGCCGTGAAGTTGGTGCATCGGTGCCCAACTTCAGATGGCAGCAGAATCCTGAAAGGCAACAGACCAGCTGAGGGAAAGGAGACCAGAAATACTTCTTAGGAGAAGACCCACCCTCCCGAGTAAGCATTTCCTACGCAGCGCCCACCCGGATGTCATAAAGCCAGATCGTATCATTGGAGAAAGAAAAACACCGTCCTTTTCCTTTCAGTCAATTGTTCATCTTTAAGTATCAAAGCAACTCACTTGTAAGACTAGGGAGAAGAAAATTTCACTGAGATAATGTGCTTCAGTAGGAGAAATGCAGAATGAGTTGGATTTAGGTCCTTCAAACAGGAACCTCCATGGTTTTGTGACTCTCTGGCCTAACTCCCTCCAGCTTCAGCAGAACAGCAGCGGAGCTGAACGTGGTCCACTGAACCTGTTTTTTATAACAGGAGCTCCCATGAAGACTCTTAATATCCTATTAAGCAGTGGTTGGAATCTGCTGAGTCACACTCTTTTGGTTACTCCTCCTGTTGTCATTGGTAAAACACGGCCCAGTGCTGAAATTTTAACAAATACAGCACTATTAGCTTCACACCAATTTAGTATTGGATTGTTAAACGTTAATGCACTGCACCCTATAGCTTTAAATAGAATGAGAGATGTTTACAGCTTTGGTTAAATGCACCTTGTTCCTCCACATTAAATTTTATTACTAGAATCCTCCATCAGCAAATAGGAGTAAATCATATTAGTGGTGTGGGCTGCGTGGGGGCTGATTCTGCAGCCCAAGGAAAAGGTGGATTATTACTCTTTATTACAACTTTCTAATTGGTAGGTGTGGTCAGGATGTCATTATCTCTGTAATTACAAGCAAATTATTTGTTTTGGTATAACTGTAACATAATTGTGGGGTTCTCTTCATTAAGAAGTTCAAAGTTGAACTTCTTCTTCTGTCCTTCACCAGAGTTTGGCCAGGTTCTGCTGGCACAGCACGACTCAGACCAGATGAGGTCTCGTTTGATGAGAATCCTACCTGTCTTGGCACCATTTAGTATTAAGTCTCTCTTGTTCTTCACTAGCGCTGCTGGGTTGTTTGCAAACCCCACAAGAGACTTTTCAGTCTTTGACCACCCCAGACAGAAATGTTCTGGAAGCCCTTTTGGAGCCTCCAGCTGACACCTGCTCAGAGTTTCACTTTCTATTTTTCTATTGCATTTTTCCCTGCTGTGCAGGGCCTGGGGCTCTCCTGCACCTCACACCAGGGAAGCAGGGGTCAGGAGGACGCAGGCAACTTCACCTGGGTTCTGCTCCTGGCTAGGGAAAAACTTTGGGAAAAGGGACTTCTTCCCTCCCTGCCTGCCTGTTCCCTGTGCCTTCTTGAAGACAAGCTGTTGAGTTGAACTCAAACATTCCCCCTTGGATTTAATTGGAGCTGCTAAGGAATAAATAAGGAAAAGAACGAGAACACAACAGTGCATGAAAAGGAACTTCTTTGCTTTGAGGGTGGCAGATCCCTGGCAGAGGCTGCCCAGAGAGGTGGTGGAATCTTCTCTGGAGACGTTCCAAACCCCCCTGGACATGTTCTTGTGCAACCTGCTCTGGGTGGCCCTGCTCTGGCAGGGGGTTGGAGTGGACGATCTCCAGAGGTCCCTTCCAACCCCTACCATTCTATGAATAAGGCTCCCTACAAAAATCCACACAAGACAAGATCCCCTCTGGGGGCTTTTGCCTTTCTGTTCTGGGCTGACAGGTCCCAGGCACAACTGACAGCAGCTACAGCACGTAACTATCCACAGCCCCAATTTTTTTGGAGAAATTAGACATTGATCCTCTGGGATTATCTCGGAAAACAGAAGGAACTTCTCTGGCTGCTTAAAGTTGTCTCCTGACACCTGGGGGGGCAGCAGAGCAAGGAACCAGGATGTCATGTAAAAGATACCGGGGAAAAAAAAACACACGGGGGAGGGCAAGAGTTATCACTTTTAAACATAGTACCTGGACATGTGTCCTCCCCTCACCATAAAAGCCAATGAGGAGTCACTGGATACTTCTCGGCGATGCCACATCACATCTTCCACCTCCAACTCATCCCACGGCACGTAGGGACTAGAAGAGAAACTGCTCAGCACCATCTGTGAAGGGATTTTTCAGGCAGGCAGTTAAACAGCTTCACAAATCTCATTCCCCTGCGGGAGACAAGTCAGTGGAGAATCCTGGCCTCAGTACTCCGATCGGAGAGGATCAACAAGGCTGACAGGCAGCCATTAGTATTCTATATGGCAACTCTATACCTTAAATGGTCCTCACAATGTCTCCCTCCCCTCTGGGGAACACAAGTCCTTCAGATCCCTCAGGCAAACGTGGCTGTGCTCGCTTCTACCTCAGCTTCCTCCTTGTTTGCTCTCAAAGAGCAACCAGAGGATAGAAGAGCCCTGCCCTGCCAGGGGACTAACTCAAAAGCCAAAATTAGTAAATCACTGTGTGCACGACGACAGCAAATGGCAAAGGCCATTCCTATGTATCACTATAAAAAATAACATTAATTGGGATGCTTTGCAATTTCCTGTACAACTCATAATTAGGTTAGATAAGAAACTAGCAGTGTCTAAGTGCTATAAATGTCTAAATTAAGTTATTTTGAAAGTGCTTGGCACTCTGACATTTGAGAGTTCAGAGTAATTGGAGTATTGAAATAAAATTGCTTCTGTTATTTAAAAGGTCATTATCTTCTTTGGGTAGATATATGAGGACTATTTTCCACTCTACTGAGCCGTTCTATTTGGTACAATTAGACCTGCTCGAGTAGATTTCTAGTGGGCCTCCTCCCACTTATCACAGTCCCAGCACTGCCACGGGGAAGGGCCTGTAAATATACAGCCCAAAGACAGAGTATATATTCAGCTCATAATATATATGAAGAGCCTGAAGAGCTCTGAAGAGCCAAGAGCTGCCCAGAGCTTCAGACAGACACCCACCAACACAACCAAAGCCAACACACGGCAGGTTGGAGGCAGAACCCAACCTGCCAGGCTGACATAGACGTATGAGGAGATGTAGCGTGACACTACTGGAGACTGGCACAGCCAGGACACCGTGGGCTGAGGACAGGAGTGGTCAGAGTGCTCTTACTGGGTGAGGGTGGTGACACACTGGCCCAGGTTGCCCAGAGAAGTCATGGCTGCCCCATCCCTGGAGTGGTTCAAGGCCAGGCTGGATGGATCTTTGAGCAACATGCTCTAGTGGGAGGTGTCCCTGCCCAGGGCAGAGGTTTGGAACTGGATGATCTTTAAGGTCCCTTCCAACTCAAACCATTCTATGATTCTACTGTTCATTCCAGTGGCTTAATCCCTGTGCTCCTGTTGTAGGAGCTGAGCACCCTACCAAAACTGGAGTAGCTCTGGAAGCACAACTCTTCCTAATTCTTCCTGGCCAGGGAACAGATGTACAAGGGAGAAACTTCCTTTGAGCTTCCTGCTCCAACTGAACAAGGAGACAACTTCTGACCTGAAACAGGGAAAATTCCCATGCAGCTGTTGCAGCCACCCACCCAGAGACAGCTTCTCCCCCATCAGCAAGAGCTCAGAATGCTCTTCCACCACAGAACTCACCTGACACCTTCAGCTCCAGCCACTCAGCCTTAGTGGCTGCCCTTCACCAACAACCCTCCACACGTGTCAAGTTGCAACACTTGAATATGGAACACATTGAGCAATCACTGAACATGGGCACAGCTACAGCTGTCCCCATCACAAGGCCTAATGTTTGCAAATATTACTCGTGGCCATACAGCAAATATTACTCATGGTCACCAAGATCCAAACGTACTCCTGAAGGCTGTCTGGTTCTAGAAATACGACATACGACATACGACAGTGAAGGGAACAAGAGGGTCAATCACCAGAAACTTTCCCATGTGGCTCACCGATCAGTTTGCATGGATTTCTCAAAAAAAAGGGTTTGAGCAAATTCCTTTTTATGAGGCTGAAAAGGCCCCACGGTGCACAGGCAGCTCTGCAAATATTGCTTCACTAGCCTTTATTAGCCAACAGAAAGCTACAGAAATCAGACAGTATTTAATGCTCACTCTAACATTTATAAGGCTTCTATTGCCAAAAAAGGAAGCAAGATGGTCTGAGCAATAACCAAATAAGTGTGATTAAGGCATTTTAGGGTTTATGGTCCTCGATTAGATTAAACAGAGTTTTAAAGTCACATAAAGGTTGTGCTGTTTCATTTCTCTTCTTGGTTTCCCCACAGGGCAGAGTTAAGACTGTGCCTCATTCCTGCATTTCTTATCCTAATGGGATTGGATTTCTTTTAAGGGTAATTCTCACCCTGAGCTACTTACCCCTTGCAAAATTTGGTTCTGAGATAATTACAACACCCTGGTGATGCTCGTCCTGTGCCGCTTGCCATAACAACGGAGTTAGGCTGGAAGTATTTGCTGTGGAATTGCTCAACTTGCTTAATTTTTCAAGCGTATTCCAGATCTGCTGCCCCCACATCCCAGGCAGCCATTAGAGAATTGGTGTCACATCAGGACACCCACCAAGTAGGTACCACTACTATCGCTGAGGTTCCACCAAGTCTTGCCTACACGTCAGTGACAGCTGCCTCCACGTCCAGAACCGAGAGAATTTCATGGAGAGTCCTCATTTTCCAAATACACAGGAGACCAACATAAACACAAAATTAAGTGCTCCTGAGAGGGTTGATATCAAAGCTAATTGTTCAACCACATATGACTAATTTCTAGCAGAAACTTCACATCACAGACACTTGCCTGCAGAAAAATGACCGGGTATCATTCCATCACTATCACACACGCTGGCTGTATCGGACCGAGGAACTTTGATGACATTCATGCCTTCGCTGTGGAAGCAAGGAGCAGTGCCTTTGGTACTCACAGTATGATTAAATCCATGACTTACGACTCCGGGGAAAACTCCTCTAGAGCTAGAGAACAAACCAAAACTTTCTCAAGCCAGCACTGCTGTACAGAAAATCACTCCTAGTCAGAATTTTCACCAGGAGGAGACTGAAACCTATTTAGGGAAGGAGGAAGAGTAGAAAGGGATATACTAACATATTTTTAGGTTAGTAAGAACAAAAATACTGCAACAAACTCAACATCTGTTTGAAGCCCCAGTATTTTCTGATCTCACAGTATTAAAAATAGAGTATGTTGATTTTATTAAGCTGCATTTGCTCTTTGGCATAATAAAGACAGCTTTATTTGCTAGCTATTATTTGTGAAATTCAATGTATTATGTCAAAATCAGTATCTAAAATAACATTTAAAATAGAAAAAGTTTCCCAGGAAAAATACTACAAAATCACATTGTCTATGTGCATGTCTGTCAGTGTCTCTCTCTCAGTTTTGGAGTCCATTCTCTAATTTCAATCAGACTTGACTGTGGGGTCAATCCAACAACTTCTTGGAGATTCAGTCCCCAATCATAGGCTTCCAGTTTCTTCAGTTCTTTCATGCTCTGAAGAGTGATTTTTCTCTCTATCCAAAATGATGAAAAAACCAAGAGTTCTTGGCTATTCCTTCCTACCCATCCACAGACCAGCAGCAGACTCTTCCCCAGTCATCACCAATAAGGAGCTTGGAGGAATTTCTTGAGAAAGAAAGAAAAAGATAAAAATGTTCAAGAACAAGATGTAGGTAGGAACCAGGCTTTCTCCTCTGTGTGTAGCAATTAGGAGAATGCAACACTTGGGAGGAGGTTATCTTTAATGTTAAATTCGAAGAACATCGTTACAGAGTAGACCAAGATTTGCATTTCCAAGACTGAATTTAGAACTGAATCCAAACTGTCCTGGAGTTCAGTGGGTTAGCTGAAGACAATCAGAAACTCTTACCCTTCTCTGAGACTCTGTTAAGTAATTCAGAATTCAGACTTTACAGCACCTCCCCACCAAACTTCCCTTCTTTCAACGCGTATAAACATCACGGACAGTAAATGCTCCAAATCTGAGCAAAATAGGAATTATTTTGGCAAGTATCAAAATGCCAACACTTTTAGAGGGAAAGACAGCAGCTGTTTTACAGTACATCACAGCATCCTGGAGCAGGAGGTAACAACAAATATTACAGTCAGGAGAAGCTGCAGGAGGGGGGTTGAGTAAACTAAAATACTGCTGGCTCTGCAGATTGAGTCAATAAAACTGACCAAAAACTTCCTGTTTACATTGTTATCTCCAGCAGCTCCTCAGATAGTGTTATTTTTATGGTGTAGGGACAGTGTGGCAGTTAGTGTTCACTGCAACTATTCTGTCTGAAAGCTGCTGTTTCTCCTGTGCTGTCTCCCATCCGTCCAAAATACTCCTCTTAATACGCTTAAGCCAGGCCAGCTCCCAAAATGGCAGCGTAATGGGAAGGCAGAGTGATTTGACTGAGATTTAAAAAACCAGCAACAACAAACCCCCAAACCCAACCACCTGGCACTAATAGGAAATTCAGAATAAAAGAAACCCCCCTGTGGATTCAGGGCAGAGCAGAGGAGACCCCGAGGCAACGGGCAGGACGGTACCTGGATACGGCCAGCGCTGTCACTGCTGGGCTGCTCTTACTTGGTTTTCCAGTGAAGGCAAGGCTGGGATTCAGTTCCCGACAGAGAACAAGATGTTTTCCACACTTGTTACCTGTTGTGGGGTTTAAAAATAAATATTTAGAAAGCGTCTGGGGGCAGCACGGATGGGATTGTTATTATTTATGGTCAGCAAGTTGTTAAGTTGAGAACAAATATATTTAATCTCAGCCTGTGCTGTTGCAAAATAGGCCCATCCCAATTTAATTTGTGGCTATGATAGTTACATGTGCTGACGTGCGGCTGTATCAATTGTGTGCTAAATTGGATTTGTGTATTATTGCTTTCTAAATTGCATGCCTAGTTCAGCAAAATTGTTCATCAGTTTTCACTGGCTCTATGCTTAATAAGATGCCCCACAATACCTTGCTGCCAGGATATAATACAGCCCATAATTGCCTAGTAAAAAGAAATTACATAAAGCCCTGGTATTATCAACTTATCTAAATCTGCTCATAACAGAACCAATAATTAAATGCTGAGAACATTCCACATACACACACACACACCCCCCCCTAATAACATAACTCAATCATAGTTACTTTGGTCTTTTCAATGACCGTGTTTTGTATTAATTTTATTTTCTTTAATGCCTGGAGTGAGTTGTGGGAATATTTGGCCATTTAAAATAATTCTGAAGTCGCCTGAAGAGTTGAAGGGAGCGTGTCACAGCTTTGATTACAACTGCCTAATCTTTAAATAAAGAACGCGCGCCCTCGTGCTCATGCGCAAACGGGTGGTGTGTCTGGGGTCAGGGCAAGTCTTCCATGATCCTCTGAAAAAGGAGGAGTATTCTGCTGAATCCCTCCGGGCAGCTTTTAAGTTCTTGTTTAGAAAACTATTTAAGGCACAAATTTTAAAAACAGCTAAAATCTCAGTTTGTTACAAGACTTTCCTATGCAGTTGTATCTGAGCAAACAGGACATGGAAATATCCACCACAGGAGGTTAGGGATGAGAACTTAGGAAATTCTTAAACCAAATTGGACATTTCTATGTGTGAAAAGAGCCAGAAAAATTGACTACAGACTACTACAAGATTTTGGAAGGAATGCTGAGTCTTTTGCTTTGACTTACAGCAATCCTGACTGGAGATCACAATAAAGCCACATATGTAGCTACCACAGCCAGGTTCTCTCACGGCTGGCACCTCTGGTGTTCTTGTGTCCTTAGAAGCATCTGTCTCCAGCTCCTCTGAGACAGGACAAAGGCAGGATGGGCATTGCCATCGTGGTTCTCTATGTATAAATATTTGCACGAAGCAATCTAAGTAACGTACACGCCAAGTTCCACGAACAGCACTTCTGAAGATCTCAGTGGTAATGGCCAATTACTGTATAATATCTTTTTATGCAGATTTTACATCTACAACTCTATATTATGCAAATTGCCAGCATAAAATTGAAGTAATAGAGAATGTGTGTAATGAGGACCACAGCAAATAAGTGGTGTAAATTATACATACTAACACCACAGTTTCTTTCTCTTATCAAACGTGCTGTGAAGAGAAGCAAGCTGTGCTATTTAGGACGTGGCTTTAAGGCTCTCTGGCAGGTTTCAGCTCCTGTATTTGTTAGAACAGAGAAGTGAGCCTGACTTGTTTTTAATACCAGCACCATAGCCCCATCATCTTAATAACCTCAGCTCTGTGAGAGCTCCAAGGTATCAGCCTTGAACAAGCTTCTGCTTGAACTTCTGCTGCTGGTTGTGCTCACACCTCACCTCCTTCCTCCCAACCAGACAAGGTCTCCAGTCACCCAGCCCTTCACAGCCCAGCCCGTGGCCATACCCATGTCTCCAGGCTCTTCCACCGTGCCTCTCTGAAGTCCCAGTCCAGCAGCTTGCCCTGGGGTACTGGTGTATTCGGTCTTCCACAGCTGTGCCACCAAAGAGGTAAACATGGAAAAAGCATGGATTATAACAAAGCAACAAGAGAGAGATGTGTCTGCTTCCCAGCAAGGGGTGGAAACTGGACTTCTAACATCAGAAGAGGATTTTGCAGTGTTGTCTCTCCCTCTGACACTGCGTTGGAAGGCATGGTGCTGAAGAAATGCCTGCAGGAAGCTGGTAGATGCGGGGCTGACATGCTAACAGGGGTCCCAGTAACCCAGGAGGCTCTCCCAATAGAGAGGCGGAAGCAGCAGTGAATTCTGGCTCCTGAGAAAGCATAAACTGTGAACCAAATGGGAGAAACCAGTCTCAAACATATTTCTGCTAGGCAGTATAACTTTTACTTTCAAGATCACACTGAAATGAAAAGGCCATTTTCAAAACTCTTCCTGAATGGCAAAGACTCCTCCGTTCTGGAGGACAAAAGCTGAGAGGAAGCAAACCTTTCACTCTGATTTCCAGCTGTGCTTCCCTGGTAGGAAAGCAGCACGGGCTGTTAGGACCCTCCATTTAGGATGCAAAATCAGTGTCCAGCGAATCAGGATTCCCTTCCCTCTCCCCCCCTTCCACCTACCCTCACCACTCCATCCGTGCTTCCCGTGAGGATGACACTGCCTGTGTCCCAGTCCATCACTTCAGCAAAGCAGCAGCAAACGATTCGGCCTTGGGGGCTGCAGCTGGTGTTAACCTCGGCCAGAAGCTGCCCATTGACCGTCCACAGATAGAGGTGAGACCCAGCACAGGAGATAATATCACCCTGTAACACAGCAAGAAGCAATGCTCCAAATCCTGCACTCGCCCCCCTCACAGCTCTTGAGCGTTGATTATAAATATAGTGATATAAATCACTAAATTCTGACCTTTGTTTTGCTTCTGGGCAGATGATGTAAACGAGAGAAAGTAAAAATGACATATTTTTTTTCCCCTCATGAAAAATTCTGACATTTAAATCTCAGATTTAACAAAATAATGCCGAAACAAAGAGGGGGTTTTAGGTTGTTTTTTTTTCTTTTTTAAAATGAAATTTTAAAACTTTATTTATATGTTCCCTTTCTGTTTTCCAAAAAATCTAGGCTTTTAGTCAAACAGCAGACTGACAGGCAATGCCTTACCACTAGTGCCCTTGTGAAGTTTTACAAACAAGCATTCTCTTAAACAAGGACCTGGTGTTCACCTGCTCGGCTGCCAAGGCTGTGGTGATTTCACAATCCTCCTCTGCCCCTCGCAGGGAGCTTAATGTCATCGCATTTTCAGGCTTGTGTTTTGTGTCTGGCCAGTGGCCAGCTCAGCACTCTGAGCTGTGCTGCTGATGCTGAAAACTTGCATCTGCATCTCTCCCCCCTCTCCTCTCCCTTCCCCACGGGTACCCAAGTCCCACCCTTCGGGGTGAGAAACAGGCAGAACCAAGAGCCAACGCTGCAACTTTAAATGATCTTATCAAGTGGCTAATTGAAATTCCACCTAACCTTTCCACCCAAAGAACAGGCCAACTAAAACGCCCATCGGCAAAGTCATCTGATTCTGGCAAAGGCCAGGGTGCCCCCAAATTAGCAGCAGGTGCCTGGTTTAAATCAGGTAACGCTGTTCTTCACCCGAGCCTGGTTTGGGGCCAGAGCTCTTCAAACAGAAGATAAAACAAGGCCAGTGCACCCCAGAGGTGCCAATAATTAAAGAGATTAAATTTCAGCTGCCTTATCTGTATGAGAGGACATAACATCCAGGTATTTCATAATGATCTACAGTGGTTTTCGAGTCTAAGCCAGGGATTTAAAACTAACTGAAATCATTAGTTACCGCAAGGTTTTACAACCCCCCTCAGCTTATAAACTTTTTGGGTGAGGCTTGTTATTTTGTGTCCATGTGATACAAACACCGTGAGGTTTGGATCTATAGATGGAGCTTCTAGGTGCTCAAGCATATAAAATATTTGATATAAAGCCCAACAAGCACATAACAAAGAGCTGTGTAGGGTTCTTGCTTCACAGAAAAGTTTGTGGTTCAGAAATTTGTTTCCTTCAAATTGTTCTGAATTTTTCATGAAAAAGACCTTGTTACTAAACATGGAATTTTGTGTCAGTTAAAATATTTAATTTAGCACAATGGCAACATTTTGTTTCCATCTTCATGTTACAATATATAAATATATTGACAAAATTTTAACAAAAGCCCATTTCAGGACTAAGCATCCTGTTCTGCTAATGTCAAAAAGGATTTTTTCATCTACAACACAAGGACCACTTAATCACTTCTTTGAAGTTTCAGTCATACTTTCCTAAGGGATTTCCTCTTTTAAGTGAACCTATCTTCAGTCTACTGTCCAATCAGTTTAACCCTTTGCACTCCAGCAAGCTGGAGAACTCCTCTTGGATCAATCACTGGCCTGTTCCTGGCATGGACCACCTCGGTTTTGGACGTCTCCAGAAGAGGAGCTACCAACTAAAAAGCTACTGTCACTGATGGTACATATAAAGGAGAGGACTCCATCCTCTTGGGACATCCCAGTCCACCCAGTCATTTCTGAATGTGTGGAGCTGGCCATTTTACACCAACTGGGAGCCCTGGGGCAGGGAGCTGAGCTGGCACTGAACAGACAACTTCATTCCCACCCTCAATTACTAACCATCAGACTGCACGCTTCATAAAGCTCTGGGTTGAAATGACTCTTTGGGCACAGTCTAGAAGTAAAGAATGTCTGTCCAGTTTCTTACTGCTGTGAACTCTAGTTTGCCTCTCTAGGTACAAGCTCCAGTACTGGATCCAGCCTCAAATTGCCCGCATAGGTGGAACCCTGCTCTAGTATATTAACAGAGAGAGAAAACATTTGGGGGAGGTAGAAGGTCAGAAAAAGAATCTCATCCAGAGCGTTTACAGTAAAATACAATACAGACTATTTTCCTAGAAATACAAATGCAATTCTGGACAGGAACAGACCACAGAAGACTTTTACCCACTGCTGTCAAGAGCTACCCTCGCAGCTGAGAGTAGAAGGGAAAGCAAAAAGCCACCACTGTCACCGCAAAGGTGTAAGAGGGTTGTCAGCTGAGACAGAAGACTGAGGTCTAACATGCCTCAGCTGACATTCGTGCATGAATGCCATGAGAAATTAATGAACTAATGGAGGCAATAAGGTTATGGGTGAGACAAATTCAGGAGCTATCAGAGTAATACTTCATGCTCTGTAAACTAAAAGTTGTTTAATCCCACTATCTACCCATCCAAAGATGCCTCTACTTAGCCACTCAGCCTAAGATGCTGCTGTTAGTGCTCACCTCTCATCATTAAGAACACTATTAGCAATCTCTGTAGAACGAAAAAAAAAAAAATCAATGTATCAGACTTTCAGGATGTTTTTATGTTGGGAAGAGCACCCATTAAATTATCATGAAATGTTCATGGATGCATCAGAGGGAAGATGATAAATGAAGATCTTACTGTCGAATTGTTGATGGCCAGAGAAGAGAGGCTTTCCCCGTGGGCAGGAAGCTGCTTTATGTACGTCAGCTGGTTCAGGTCCCAAATGATGCAGGTTCTGTCATCGGATCCACTCACAAAGATGCTGTAGGCCACGGAGGCAGCAAGGCAGGTCACTGCCTGCGTGTGCCCATACAGAGCCTGGTGGGGGGGAAAAAAAACAACAACCGATAAACCCCAGCAGAGAGTGGCTGATTTACTGGGGAACCACTGTTCTGTTGTCATCTGCTTTGTAAGAACAAGCAACTTTGTCATTCTTTGGAGAACTGAGAAGGCTATGAGGGGGGAACACCAAGGGATTTTATAAATGCATCCCTGTCCTGAATTCGTGGTCGAGGAAAGTTGAGGATCCAAGAGACTTTATGACTTGCCCAATGTTGCCCAGGAACTCAGGTCCCTGGGAATACATTTCAGACTCTGCAACAGTGCTTCGAGCTCAGCAAAACATCATTTTTCACTTCAGTCCATCCAGTTTTAAGTAAAAATTATGCTTGGAAATATCTATTTCTCAATATTCAAAACCCATTTTGAAATAAAACTTACCAGGATGTATTTCAGTGACCTTCTCAGTCTTATCTTACTGTTTTTTCTAAACAGGTACTAATATTTTTCCAATTTTATTTAAGAAGAAAAACAACATTTGGGGAGAATTACTGCTTTAAAGCCATACAGGAATTCCTTTCTCCTTTATCATTGCTCAACATTCTTTTTTTATTGCTGTTTTATAGGTTCTGGACACAAGGAGTGCCCAGTCTAATTTAGCCTTATGTAAATAATTTAATTTAAAAAGACTACACTTTAGGCAATTTAATAGCACAAATAGAAGCCATGAACTGAAGTATATTGATGAAAATGTTTAATGCAGCTGTCTCAAGTGATAGCAGTATACATTTCTGCTGCAAAACCATCAATGACAGCAAAGTCTGTTGGGCAACAGAGAAAACGTCCTTCACAGCTTTTCTAAAAAGCCTCTCAGGGCTCAATGTTTAGCCACCTTACTGTGAAAAAAGTCAGATCCACTAGTTTTATTGTTGGTTTTAATAGTAAAATGCATATTCCCTGCTGGCTTTCTCAACATGCCATAATTAGCACATCCTCAGCCATTAATGCAGTGGTGAGAAGCCGAGCTGCAGCAGGCTATGTACGACTGATGGCAACCCACAACTGCCAGGGATCAATCTCAGCTTGTGATTTATTCCATCCACAAGAACTGGTTGACTAAAAATACCAGCACAAAATGTGGGGTCCAACAGTGGTTTTCAGAGGTCAGAAACACTCTCAACCGAGCCATGAAAAGGAGGTTCAAAATAGCTTTGCCCTGGCTGGAGAGCAGTCTCTTCACAAAGAACTGGGCATAACCCAGCACCTGTGCTCAAGAACTGCACAAGACCTCTTCAAAAAGGGCTGGGGCAAGGCAGGTTCAAGGGCTACAAATTTCCTCTCCTTCCTCCAAAGCATGAAAAAACACACACCTACTGTGACAGCATCCAAACTGCCTGAGCCTGGTTGTAATCTCATCTTCAATCCACCAGTATCTCAACGCACATTCATGCAAAACCAGTTGCATCCCTTTAGCTCTCTGCCACCTTCTCATTAGTGCTCTGCAAAGACTGATAAGTCTTTGGGAGATCTCCTGCAGCACATCTGCAGAAGGAACTTGGAGGTCTATCTCTAGAGTGACAGC
This sequence comes from Scolopax mira, assembly GCA_004320125.1. Lineage (NCBI taxonomy): Eukaryota > Metazoa > Chordata > Aves > Charadriiformes > Scolopacidae > Scolopax > Scolopax mira. The sequence continues at coordinate 225,405 of BJBW01004849.1, forward strand.
AAAAGAGGAGCAGCTTCACTGCAGGAATGGTTAGTGCTTGAAAACTTAAACCAAGCTTGGCCATCCAACTTGACTGCCCACAGGGACACAGGCATGTGTGTCCTCCCTGGGAGGGCTGCGTGGCAGACACAAAGTGGATGGCCCAGAGACTTCTCCCAGTCTAGTGTTTCATTTGGCCTGGAAATTCTGGGGGCTGGATAACATGGATCACTCCGCTCACAAACACCGGGAGAACTGGTAAATCCTATGGATCAATACTGAGGCTATTATGCTTGATCTTTAGTGTTCCACAGAACAGTGGAAGCAGTTCCTGCTAGAGAGGGAAAAATGACTTTTTTCTGCTGAAATATAGTTTCTGTACTTTACTACATTCCAAACCAGAATGTGTCAGTCCCCCGAGACAGCTGGTAAGTGAATAGCATCCACTTTATAGCACATCAGCTTTACTTAAGCAAAGCTCACTCTCTCAGGGAAGATGATACAATTTTTGTGTTCAGCAGAAAAAGCAGCCACCATGAAACACTGAATTACATGAAAGCAGCAACTAATTCACTAGAAGACATTTAGGATCATAGTTCAAATTTACATCTATACCAGACAGTCAGCAAAAAAAAAAAAAAAAAAAAAAAAGCCTCTGCTAGCAAAGAGAGGGGGAAAAAGCACAGTATTTGTCATTGCATGATCTCATGCCACTTTGTGGACTTTGGGTAATACCAGATTAATCACAGTGGAACACATCAGCAAAGCTAATTTTAGATTGTTAAAGACAAAGGCATTATATTGGGGACAAGAGGGCTTCAAAGAGTTGTCTGAAATTCAAACCGAACTTCTGACTGGTATTATTTTAATGTTCCTGAAGATTCCTGCTTATGCTTTCCTCTGCTGCTATTTCTTCCATTTCTATATCCACATCCTGGTTTGGAATAATTAGCAGCAGGATTAAAAGGTCATCAGTGAAGATCTTGTCTTATATTTCTGGCTTCTTCTCAAGCAGGAAACACTATAAACCTCAGAGGAGAGACTGCTCAAGCACAATTTTCCCCTGATTTCAACACAGAAATATTTCAGATAAATGGAAATCTAAATACTTCAGTGTTGTCATCCCAACAGACACTGAAGATTTCACGTCATTTAAAGACAAATAGAATATGTTCTGGCTCAGGGTATGGAAAGCATTGAAATATCACCTGAATATCCCTTCAGAGTAAACAAACAGAAGAAGCTTCTAACACTTGGACACCTTCCTGCTGATCAACAGACCCTTTATTAGTTTGCCTCAAAGTAGCAGAATGGTTTCTGTCTCTTAATTTCTTAGGAAAGAGGAAGTCACATGCTGCCTTTCAGATATGACAGAGGTGTAATCTCCTCATGGAGTAACATAAAGCTTTTAAATTCTGAATTCTGGCTGAGAGAAAAGAATTGAGAATTTTGCCCACCTGAGCCTTTACCTCCACCAGCTGAGTTCACGGGGTGTTTTGGAGCTCCTGCCCATTGCTCTAGCAGCCCATAAATAATTATAACCTCCTCCAGGTAATACTGTTTTTTGAAAATAATCCAAGAGTTGGCTGCACTTCAAGTGAGGACAGCGTATGCCTTATCTTCACTGTTTCTTTGACCATGATAAACTTCAGAATTGCTGCCAAAGGGAAGAACTCAACAAGCAGAACACATACCTATAAGGTGTGGGTATAAGGCATATTATCAGCTCCTGATCTCGTAATGAGCTGTCACACGATCACTGGCTTTTTCTACATTCTTAATTCATGGAAAACTGTTTCCTCTGTGGATCATCTGAGAGAAAGGACCTAATCCTTTGCGTTTCATTATGTTTCTATAGCAGGAGAGGCAGAGTACTCACCTGTCTCAAGTTGAGACTTTTCACTTTGTCCTTGACCAAGGAGAGTTCCCAGACACACACAACTGAGCTTGTTCCAGACGTGATCATGGTGGTTGCTGAAGGACACAGGGCACAGAGGCACTTTCCCCAGTCTGCCATACACTCGAATGTCGTCACGTTCTGTACAAGAAAGCAGATTTCAGTCAAATGCTCATTTGGTGATTCCGTGCATTTATTCAAACCAATACATGTCATGGCTTTTTCACTGCCATTGACTGTGGGGATGTCTGTAAAAACATAATGATGAGGCTTCACAGATACTCAAGCCAGCATCTTGCTGAATGACATGTTCTGCTCTTCCGGTACCCAAGTCAACTCAGATGTCTCTGTGTGCCATAACATTATTCCAAACACATCCAAAAATGAGCGTGCTTGTGGTAGAGGAGGAAACTGAACCTGTCAAGTATCCTAACAAGCACTGTGATGACATAGACCATTGATTTTTAACAGCTAAGAAGTGTCATCTTTCTGGAATAGAAGACATTGTTTTGACCGAATGTGCTAGGATAAGCTTGGGAGCCAGAGGGGAATTGACAGATGGTCCTAACAGAATTCCAGCAGAAGGTTCTGCACAATGAAATTCCTAATCAGGGGCCAGGAGACCAGGAGGTTGTATTGTCCTTACAACCTCTGAAATTAGGTTTCTCCTTCATTTTGATGGACAACACAGTCACTGGAGATAATTTAGAATTGAAACGCCACAGTTTTTAGCAGTGTAGAATGACTTTGTACTCTGATGGGGTATCCAACTTGAGATTCCTCAAGAAGCTTGACTGTGAGAAAGTCCTGTACAGTATCCTCTGAAATCAGCTCCCCAACAGCCTCTGAAATGGGTACCTGAGCCAACCAAAGACTACAACATATAATTAATTTCTGGAATTTATATGGTTTTTTCTTATTACCTTCTCAGACCCATAGTTTCCAAAGCAGCAGGTGAAGTCATCAAATCCCCAGCAGAATGTTTTGTTCCAAAGAGGAGGAATCAGAACTTTATTCTTTTCAACAGCCAGAATGCCTTTCTCAGTATGAACAATGTGACCAACAGCTCCCTTGGGAGAGTCTGATGAGACAGAGAACACATTTCATTCTGATGGGTTTAGAATACTTCTGTTGACTTTCTGTGCAAAGAACACCACCATGGGATGAAAAAGTAGACACACTGAAATTTTCCAGGTAATTTTCTTCATGGTAAGAAAAGTAGAAGACTAAGAAAAAGATGAAGAAAACCAAAAGATTTTAAGATAGAGAAGTGGAGAAAGACAGTATTGACTTTGCTGTTGAACATCAAAAGGGAGAATGAGAATAGAACACAGTGAACTTTATGTTTCAATTTAACATATTCAGAAGGTAGAAGAGAGAAAAGATTTAAGTATCTTAAAAAAAAATCTGTTTTGAACTCTACAACAGAAACGTAAAGATTTCTCCTGAGTATTTGAGTTTTTTCAATGGTCACTCACAACACACACAAACAAGTAACTATTGGCAGAAGGCATCTTGAATGTACCAACTCATAGAAAGCACTATTTTTGTGCTCTTGAAAATCCAGATTCACCCCATTCAAGAATTGTGTACTTAAGGACTGAGAAAATGGCACACAGCCCCTGCAGCACCTTTTATTATAACTGGTGAGGGCTTCAGATTCTGCAGGCTACTCAGAAAAGGAGGAAGAATTCCACTTGACTGAAGGGACAACACAGTCTCTCTTCCTGATGAGCTTTTCCCTTGGGCATTCCTGGACGGATGTGGTTTTGTGAAGAGCTAGAACAAAGAAATGGCATTGAAAAATGAATCTCTCTTTGCCAGATCAGGCAGGAGAGACATCTGTTTAAATCCTTAATCATAGACTCTAGGACTGTCCTACATGAATGTCTTAATTAAAATAACATCTTACTCTTATTACATTCTCATCAGACTACATCCCTTCCTCTCAGATATAGGAAGCTAATCCCAGTGGTTCAGGAGAAGAGAGAAAAGTACAGATGAGACTTAGGGCTGCCTTTATTTGGCTGTACTCACTCCCAGACTAGTGATGAGACCATGTTTCAGCAGATTTACATCAGAAAATTACTCTGATTTAAGCTTCTATTCCTGTTTTCCAGTTGAAATACAAGATCAAAATAATTTATGCTCTCCCTTTTCATGATAAACTGGTACCTGCTTTGGTATCTGCCCAAAGTTGCTGATAAAACCCAGGATGGTGCTCTTAATAAGAGGATCTTTAATGTTGTTGAGGTCCATCTTGTCTCCATAAAAGTAAGGGTGATAGGTGTTAACTGCCTCCACCGCAGCTGAGCCTTGTTGCTTGTGGCCAAAAATCAGATCTATCCAGTGATGGAGGTGTGCACTGACATAGTCACTCTCCAGTGCCTGAAACCAAAAGAAAATAAACTTGGTAGAGTGTATCCATATTACAAATCCATTACCACTTTCCAATCCCTACCAGACACTTCAGTTGTCTGCAAGTGAATCATCATACTTTCAGTTCCTCCAGTAAGAAACAAAATATGACCAGAGATGAAGAGTGGATCCTCCCAGGAAGAGAAAGGGCAGAGTGCTTGATTTAGGGGGAATGTCCTCAAAGAAAAGACAATACAAGCACGTTCCACTAAGCAAAGTGCAAGCACTTCACAGATCTTGGCACATCCTCCAGTTTCATGTGTTCACCAACACTGGTACTGACACAAGATGGTTTTGTTTGTAAAATACACCTTACTTATGAACATGAAAAGAGACATAAAGATAGACTGGAAAGGGAGATGACTGGCTTCAAATTGGGTCTGAAGCATCCATCAGGAGAGGCTGCACACCACGAACCAGCAAAGAGAATATAGAGCTTGTAGAGAAATGTCTTCCCAGGTCAAGAGAGGGAAGGGGTTCTGCAATAACAGGGTTGGGGTGCAGTGGGGAAGCTGGATGACAGAAGCTTCAAGACTGCTTGAGTCTGATCAATAAACATTTTGTCACTGTCACAGGGCTTAACCAGGGACCAGATTTCCTCATGCTGGAAAAGCTTGGGGTCTGACCTCCCCCCCCCCAAAATAAGAAATGGTTAACTTTAATTAGATTTGCCACCCATAGTGACCGCTGTGTGGATTAATGGGACCAGAAGGAACAGTTACTTCTGGAGAAGACTGGGAGAGATTCTACAAGGCAATACCCCTCCCAGGCTCCCTAGAAAGCTCAATGCAATCCTAGCACAAAACTTGTGCTTGGAAGACCCAGACAGCAACTTCATAAGCAGTGGCCACAAGTTTGGGTTGAACCTTTGCCCACCTCCAGCTTAGCCAGCCTTGCCAGTAAGGTTTCATTAATGCTACTGCCCCTGCCATCACCTGCCTCACCAAATTTCCATGCATTCCCAAATGGCCTTGCCCAGCAATTCAAGCAGTAGTGACAAGCATTATTAAAAATACTTTCCTATCTCCAAATCATTTGCCGGTGCAATACTCCCTGATGCCCAGTTAAAGGTCTCCCAAGCAGACCATCCCACCCGGAGCACAGCAGAGATAAACAAGCTAATGGCATCCTGAAGAATGGCTCATTTCACAGAGCAGACACTTAGCCCAGTGCAGCTGGTTTAAATGACCCTGCCCACTGCTATAACGATCACAGGGCAGCTCAGAGAACAAGTGCTCCATACAATCTGTCCCCGGCAAACAACGGGAAAACACTTTGAATAGACTCAGAACTCTTCCTCATTAATAAAAGCAGTAAATTTTGCCTGGCATCACTGCCAGAGCGAGACAAAGCAACCAGCAGAGCTGCAGCCATGCAGCCTCTCAGCACTTCCCTGACTGAGCACTACGACAAGCCCAGCCAGGGAGGGAGACCTTGTCAAGTAAATAAATTTATTTAGGAGACTAGAATCCTAACTTATTAAACATGAAACAGGGAGCTACTCAGAGTTCTACATCAAGAACGATTCTTTGCTCTCCTATTCATTAAAGCAATAGCCAAACCTCAGAATAGTGGTTGTGTTTAATACACCAAACTTGCTGTGAAGCCTCTTAAAAATGACCACGATACCAATAACAAGCACATCCAGTCTTGTGGATGATTTCAGAGAAGGCAGAAACCCTCACGTTTCAGAATTCAAGATCTCAAAGTCTTCACTTCAGTGTTAGGGAACTTTCCCAGGCAGGCTAATCAACTTTATTTCCACAGCAAGACTTCTTGTGCTCTCCTGTGTAACATCTGGTTCTAGCTATGGCTGGGGAGAGAACATTGGACTGTCTGTACGTGAGGTCTGATCTGATCAGGTCTGGAAAATCATTAAGAACACAAACGTATAAACGTGCTCTTTCATTCACTAAACTGCTCCTTTTTGAATTTGAATTAGTTTGTAAAAGTTGTGTGGTTTGCTCGGTTGTGCCAATGTTATCAAACAGTGCAGCTCAGTGGAAGCAGCTCTGTGGAAGAGAACAGATGGCAGAGAGGGCCCAGTATCCACATTACCATGCTCTGTGGGGGTTTTTACTCCAATCTGCTCCCACAGGCTGCATACCACCAGCCTCTGGAGACCACAACCCAAGTGCAGCTTTTGGTTTTGTTTCATGCAAACCAGGTCTAGTTCATACAGTCTGAGATCACTCTGCAACAACAGCAAACCCATGCTATGCCAGGATGGCTGACAGATTCATTTCCAAATGGCAGCCTTGCTCCAAAAGACAAAGCAAAAGGAAATGTTCCCCATCACATCCAAGTGTCTTCAGAGGCTCACCATTACACAAGCAGCCAGGAGCACAGCTCAAAGCTTTACACTCCAAACAAGCCCCTTTCAGTGGTCTCTGCACTGACTTGGAGCAAGGTACCTGGACATCAGAAAGAATGAGATGAAGATTCAGGAGAACAGACAAGAAAAACATGTAAATGATTTAATAATACGGATAATAGTAACTTAATGGGAGCATTGTGGTGAGAAAGGAATATTTCCAAGACAACAGCACGATTCTGGTTTTGTTCGCACTCACCATGGCGTAGCAGGTGACATCAGACAGAAGTAAGACTTCCTACCTATTAATAGATAGCACTAATTGCAGTAAGTCTCAGGACCTTGAAGCTATTTACTTACAAATTGCCAAGGCCGACTCCATTAAAAGCAGGAAATCGCATGGAGGTTTCCCCCTCCACCCCCAAAATAAAAAAAGCAATTGCAGTCCTGGGATGGCTCAGAGATGGAGGTAGATGGTTTAAGCAAATACACGCCTGGTTGGCAACAACAGGGAACTGCACCAGTGTAAGTGCCACGTGCCCACCTTGTGTTCTGTTCACATACACTCACGGGCTGAGACAGACCCACGGCCACAGCCCTAGATACCAACCTCACCTGGTTTGGAAAACTGGCCGTGATTCAGGGTGAGTTTGCAGGCAAACAAGAAGATATGGAAAGTTCAGAACCCTGCAAAGGCAGGATGCGTTTGGATCTAATGTTTTGCTTTGTGATTCTAGCCCTCAGAGTTCCCTTTTCAGTGGGACCCAGTTCAGCATTTTGTCACAAATCTCGATACACACTGACCTGTCTGTGTAGGAGAAGGAATTTATGGGGGTCCCCGTCTGCCCAAGGAGGCAGCTGCACGTCTCCCAGCACCGTCCCGTCCTGCATGCAGCCTGTGGGAATGACACGGGGAGAATTGGAAACAAGACTCACAGACCCTGCAAATAGGCTCAGCTTTTCTAAAACTCTGAAATCAAAGGAAATTGAGGTGATTTCTACACGTGCAGTTTCACACATACATCAAATACAGCGCCATAGAACACAGCAGAACCAGTTTCTCCTGGGATTTCTGATCTAGTAATAAAGCCCTGAGAAGATGGTGTTCCAGTAGCTGTTGCTAACACAGTAAAAATATGCATGTCCTCAGCATAAACCATTTTAGCTCAGACTGCAAACTCAGACAAGACAAAGCTGCTGGCACAACTTTCTTTTTAAACATAATCCCGTGGGCCTAACTCCCAGATATTCCTACTAAATTAGCCACCAGGAGGGGGTTTGTTCTCCTTTGCAACCCGATTCCTCTCAGAAGGGCCTTAAATCAGAGCTCAGTGTTGTGCAACCGGATGAATTCAACTCTAAGTTAAGGCTCGGGTCTGGGACTGCAGGTTTCCATACAGCAAACAGATCCAGGCTCTTGGCTTTGCCTATTGTAAAATCTTCCTCTATATTTGCTCTCTATTGGCAGGATTCTGGTGTCTTTTTTGGGCCCCTCCACTTGATCCCACTCAGGTCAGTCTCTAGATCTTGATTTCAGCCAGGCTTTGTTTCTCGCTCTCCTCTCAAGATTAAACTACCCCAAATCCTTTAACAGCCTTCTAACATCTTTTTCCCACTCTCCCCTTTTCTTAACAAGTCCCATTTCATGGAGACCTTAAATACCATTATAACTAGACCTCAGCACCACGAGTTAAGTTGCCTTTGCTGTCACCAGTTCAGGAGGATTCTTAAGGTATTTCTCCTCTGCCTTAATTGTTAGCAAACCCGTTTCCCCTTTAAAAAGCAGCTTTATATTGTGAATAATGTGAATTTCCTGTAAAGTGAAGTGAATCAGGACTACCGTTCCTATTTCTGAATATTATTCTTTTTTGCATTCTCTCTGAGCCTCCATCACTGGTGCAAAAAGGTTAGAGACAGCATTACATTCAGAAGGGATTGTGATGCTGCCTGAGGCCAGGGACAATATATCAAGTTCATGTGATTTGTGCAGATGACTGTGATGACATTTGGCGACTTCATCACCAGAGACATGAGATTTTAAAAAAAACAACCACCTTTCACCATCACTGTTTAACAATTGATCTGTCTCCAAAAGTCAAATTAATATATTTTTCATAGGCACATACCCTGGATGATACAGACCAAACTTTCAAAAGCAGCCAACTCGATTGCCAATATCAAAATCCACCTTTGTCTGACAAAACACATAATTTCCTTGCACAGTAACTAATAGGAACTATAATCCCTTCTGAGCTAGAAATATGGGTCTTCTGATATCATCCAATATCAAAAGTACTATAATCCCTTCTGAGCTAGAAATATGGGTCTTCTGATATCATCCAATATCAAAAGCTACTCTTGTAGCCCGATTTTAATAAAAATTGATGTCTCATGGGTAGAGAGCCTCATCAGTCCATGTAGTCCAGGGACCAACTCTCAAGAGCTGGATCTCTTCCCTTGGCGGGATGCTGGGGAGCAGAAGGGGAGCCCCTTCTAGAACTTACCCAGTTCAAAGCGATTGGCATTGGTTAGGAACTCTGGCAAGTAGAAGAATTCAGGGATGAGTTCCCTGACGTCACTCATGTTGTCCCTTGAGGCCGATTCCCACGTGCTCTTGACGCTGTGAAACATCCTGTCTGCAACATCGAAACCCCCGCCCTGTGAAAGGGAGACAGCCAAAAAAGCCTGCAGTGTGACAGCATAGAGAGGGGAAGAAAGGAAGTGTCTGGGTCCTGAGCTGAAACAGTGAGTATGGCAGGAGAAACAAACTACCTTACATCCCAAGAGCATTTCCATATGTTTACTTTAATGAGAGTCAAACACTAGACGAGAGCAGCCTTATAAGCCCAAGACATCATTCTGAACTAAGGCCTCAAATAGAAAGAAAAGGGAAAAAATAAAATAAAATCACTCTGTGAATGAAGAGCACAGACCTTACATTGAAACTCTATTTCCTACAGGAATTTCTAATGGGGTTTCAGATTCTGTATGCATTTGTGAAAATCCACATTCACCTTTACATAGGGATCCCTATATCGAGTATGAAAGGATTCATTTTAGCAAAGTTTCTACAATAATGGAAATAACCAAAGAGACAATGTGTTTTTGGAGAGCATCTGAATGAGCTTGTCAGAATGAATAAGCTGTTTCAGAAGAAAGCTGACTTTTTTAACTGTATAAAGTGACAGAAACTAATTGTCTCTCAATACCTGCTTCAGGTACTGGCAGCAGAATGGCTGCCCAGCTGCAGCACTACCCCAGACTAATAGAGGTATTTCTCAGTGGGGTTAATTAATTTGGATTACATGTCATGGGACGTAACACTCCATCCCACTGCCAGGGCTCAGGAGAGATCGTCAGAGATAGATCAAGTGTCTTTAAATAGTTCTGCAGTGCAGTGAAAAATGAATAAATGACTGCTCATCCTCAACCCTTCAGTTGTCAAAGCTGGTTCATGAGGAAAAAAAGAACAAGCCATCGGGACTGCAGAATGAAGGCAGTAAAACCCAGAGGTGGTGAAAGAGTTAATTAACATGTTAATGAATATGAGGTGCAGCCAGGTTCTGTCTATGGCTGACCTCTGGGGAAAGAGCTTTGGGTTAGTTTTCTCTCTGCCTGCAGAGTGTTGCATGTGCCAGAGGAGGAGGATGCTGTCCTTCTGCACAGAAACAGCTGAGGCTCTTGAACTGCAATCTTCTAAATAGGAGAATAACAACTAAGCATCTTCAAGCTGGAAAGAGGGGATCCCACTCCCACAGACCAGACAAACCCTGAGCAGCAGTTCCCACATCGGTTTCTGATGGTAAGAACCCCTGCGCTTTTGGACACCCCTTTACACATCCATAATGAAACTCCTTTGGATCTACAAACGCTGCCAAGTCTGGGAGCTGCAAGTCAAGAAATAACTTTTGACATACCTTTTGTTTGGGAAACACTACCCTCATGGATGACCCTAAGTTCTGAAGCCACATCTCCTTGCTTGTCTTTTGGAATAGACTCCCGCTAAAAGCCAACACTTATTCCAGATGGAAAGACCCCAGCACTGGTGAATTCTGACCAGGCTTTCGGTCCAGCCTAGCTCTGCTTTACTTCCTTGAATTTTGTGTCCTTCTTCCTTACAACCACTGACAATTGCAAAGCTTTTCCCACACCCACTCAAGGGACTGAGTGAAAAAGTGGCTAATCACATGAGAGAGCCAAGCTGGAGTTAATCTGATGCACAAGGTCATCTTGTTCTTGATCATTATTAGGCAGGGACCCTTGGAGTCAAATTCAAATTGAAATTAAAACAGAGTAGAAGGAGGACTATAAATAAATCAACAGCTAACAAGTATCTCATTGAAGCATATTAAAGGGCTTTGTATATTTAATCTGCACACAGCGCGCTGTGTCTGGTGGTGATTGATGCTTTTTCATCTTTTTTGCAGCTTTTATGAGAGCTGATGGTAATCTCCTGAGAAACAATATGATTTGTAATAAAAAGATTACCTGTATTAAATAAAAATAATATATACATAGGAAATGCTGTTAGTGCGACAAATCTGGTTAAAGATATTACCACCACGAAAAAATGTGATTTTTTCCCTGGCTGTCTAATTCATTTTAGGGAAAAGTAATATCTTTAAAACTTAAGCCTGTATTATTTATAAAGGAAGCAATAACTGATTTTCCCATTTCCTATATTAATAAATTTATTTGCATATATTTATATCAGAATTAATGAGTTTTCTCTCTCTATGAATGCAAAAAACTGCACTGAAAGGGGAAAAGAGAACGAAGAATTGCTTTATGCCTTTATAGTTGACAAACTCTTATGGCTTTTCTACAGCTGGATACAGCGAGCCTCTGGTTCCTTTCCTCTCAGTAGAGGCCTCACACTGCCAGCAGGAATACTGGAAAAACAAGCTTTTTAAAGCTACGGTTCAGCAGGGTATATATATATATAAAGCAACGAGTCAAAGTGATCTCTAGAGAGAAGTTAGAGCTTCCCATGTTTATAAAATTAAGCATCACTGATATTCAGCGGTGCCTTAAACTTGAAGACCTCAAAGTGCTTCCATGAGATGCTCACAAAGGTACAAAGATTTCCCATATGCCCAAAGATGCTGAGAAGTAATTACTGTAATTACAGACAGTGGTTAAATGACTGCTCAAGAGTCAGTGACACAATGAAGAGTAAGAGCCCTATTCTCTGTAGGTACCTTTGAGAAGTGAACGCCAGGAAAGAAGATCAGCCTGAGAGCTGAGATGCAACAGTGGGATAAGAATTAAAGGGGATAAAATCTGAGTTGAATCAAAAGCAAGGAGCTGGGACTCTTTAGCCTGGACAAGGAAAGAGAAGTCCCTTATTTATGTTTATAAAATTTGCTAAACCACTATGGGACACAACAGGGATGGACTCAGCTGAACATGCCACAACATAAGAGCAAAGGAATGAGAATGGAAGAAGTTCAGCAGTTTCAGCAGAGCCCCATCCAGACAAAATTTTGAGTTCTTCAGAGCTCAGCCACCTTAGAAGAGAACTATCCCCACAAAAAATAAAACACAGCCACAAAGCAGCTCCTCAGACTGGGAACTTGTTATGCATGAAAAGTGTGCCAGGGAGATAGAGCAGCCTTTGCTGTAAGAAATAACTGCTCCACAGCCATTCATGACTGCAGCTACCATATGGCTCACAGAGTGTGATGGCAACCATTGCCTCAGGTGATTCACTAACCCATCAGCTACTGCTGGTAACATCCAACATCATAGGGCTCATTACTTCATTAGTGCAGTGCTTTGTTTGTATTAGTGCATTTAAAAAAAATAAAAAGGAAAAAGAAGAAGAAAAAAGAGCAGCAGAACAGCAAAGAACTTGGAAAGCTGCAGGATGCATGGCCACCCCTCAGCATACGTGCAATGGTCCCCAAGAGTGAGATGTTCTGGCCTGTGTCCCTCACATCGCTCCCCAAGGACAGGCAGATTTCAGCAAGACACTCCTTAAAAAATACACTTTGGAGGACCTGCCCTCCTGGTAGACCCTGCTACAACACAACACATATTACAGAAATCAGGGTAACAACCGTCTGCTGCAGCCCAAGTGTCTGTGGTTGTGCATCACCAGCAGCCTGCTGAAGAGGGCTGTCAGGAAATTTGGTGCCCCTGAATTCAGACACAGCAGAGAGCCTTCGGTAAACCCCAAGTCACAGAATCACAGAATCTTCTAGGTTGGAAGGGACCTTAAAGATCATCTTGTCCAACCGTCAACCTAACTGACAAAAATACACACCCACACAACAAAAAGAGTATACAGAAAATATCAAAAGAATTAATCCTCCTTCATTGCACAGCCACGTAATGTGCTACGTGGCTCAAGAGGAGGTGTAGGAGGGAAGGTATCTTCTTGCCCCCTTACCTGCAGAGAACAGAAGGTCTGGGTGAATGGCTCCATTCGGACCAGGTAAGATGCCACTATAATTGCTGATGAATAGTGAGTACAGTAATGGCACTGGGCTGAGAGGTCTCCTGGAAATTGGACACGAGGCAGATTTCAGTGCAAAATATCCCCATTTGGAACGGGATACTATGGCATCCAGTTACCACAGCACAACTAAATAGGCAGCAGGTCTTTAAAGCAGATGTCTTCAAGGATCTGTGAGCAAAAGCACACCTTGCACATTTGCACTGAATGTGCAGTCACTGCCATCTCGGTGTGTTCTGTTTTTGCCTTCTACTTTTCATTTTCTAAAGAATTAGGCTTTTAACTTTCCAGACCATCCCCTTCTCTGTTAGTACCAATAAAAAGTCTTGATCTCCAGAGGTCAACAGCCTCAATGTCCGGTTTCTTTTTCTTTCAGTAGCTTATAGCTACACAGAGTGCAGCAGTTTTCTACATGCAGTGGAGCTAAAAGACAACATTAGTGAGTGCATCTTTGCTAACAGAGCAGGCTTTTCCAAGGAACATCGGGTTTTTCTGTAGCATCTCTTCCTGCCCAAGGGAAAGGGACAGAATGCAGCAGTACAAGGCACATAAGGCAGCACTTGCCAGAGTCACTTCTCTTTGAATCCTCAACTAGTTTGTATCCAGTAGTGAGAAGATCCCCTTGGCATGGGGGGGGGGGGTCCCTTAGCTATAGCTCTGGAAAGGTTTTGGGTGACCTTTTCTAAAGGATTCCCCAGGGGATTCAAGCCTCTGCTCTCTAGTACTCCCCTAAACACTCACCCTCGCTCTTCTCCACTTCATTGTAGCGCTGGATGAACTTGCGTTTCCTCTCCACAGTCTGGGCTCCCATGGGCTTTGACAGGTCCCGAAACGTGTGGGGATTAGACAGGTTTAGAGTCTGAAAAGCAAAACCAGCAAGGAAGTGGATTTTTAGATCCCCGAGTCTTAGACATCACGTAGCAGTGATGAGAGGTCAGTGACACTGGGTAGCAGCAAGGCTCTGTTGGGAGTTTCACCCACACAAGAAGGCCACAGAGTTGGTACTAAAACACCCATCTCCAAGGCTGGTATGGGACTTGGAAAGAGAGTGGCAGCGTGTGCCCCTGCAAGGACACCACGCAAAGGAGCTTCACAAATAAAGGGCCTGGCAGGTTGCAAATGGCTTTCGAGGCTTTTCTGTCCAAACCTCTTTGTCAGGGGCCACAGAAGCCCATCTCAAATTTTAAATCTTTGGTCTAGACCCCTCTGCTTCAATGGCATCATACAGCAAATCTTTGTATGGTCACAGAAAGCACAGGATTCTGCAGCAAGCACTGACCTCGGAGTGATAGTCAGCGAGGACCCACGGGAACACGGGATACTGCATGTAATCGTTGTAGCTGCGGCCAGCCAACGTGTTGAGGTACATGAGGTAGTCAAAGTTGCTGATCTCCCTCTTCTGTCAGGGAAAAGAAACAAGCAATAAAATTCCCTGACCTGAATTTTCACCCCTGAAAACCAGGTGCCCTCAGAGCCCTGTGGTTCCTACATCCACCAGGACACGAAGTATAAATAAGGTAGTCAATCACCCGTTGCTGCTCAGGTCAGCACAATGTCTCATATATAACAATCCCTTCAGAATCCGAGTCTTCATTCTGGCTCTTCTTCAGACAGGCCCTTTGCATTTGTCTATAGTCGCCCAATGCTTTTATGCTGTATTTGCATTACAGGGCACTTTTCCCCAATTTAAAAGTGAGCCAAATGCATGCAATGTGCATATTGGAAAATCCTGGACAACTGCCTGTACAGAAAAGGCTGCAGAAAGCGCTACATATAAACAAGAAGGTATAGATTTCTTCAACGTGGCTTGGGTCACCAAGTTTGGGGGTACAGGAAAGTAAATGCATCTCTCAACTCAGCAAAAAGTCAGGGAAAAAGAGAGGTGCACTGATTTGGATGCACAGACGATGTGTGAACAGTCATTCAAAACTAGGTGGCTCTCCCTGGTTTTGGTTTAAAAATGTGCATAAAATCACACTTAATCTGCCAGACAGTAGCACCATATGGTTCACAGCAGGAGGAGCAAAACCTCTGCAATAACCAGCTGTAAATACTCTGCTCCTCTTGCCAACAAACTCACCTCCAGCAGCGTGAGAACAGCTTAGGCCTTGAAGCACATACAGACACACGGACAGGTGCTGGAATTTTTTGCTTAACCATATGCAGCCAAGATTTAGCTTACCTGCCACTTCTGGAGCATTGTCTTTTCCCCTCCTGGGTGCTTCCTGTCAGGAATAAACATGCAATTGAAATAGCCTCCCTCATAAAAATAAGAGAAAGCCAGTACATTAATGTCTGTGCTCCCTGCGCCCCCTGCTCTTATCCCACAGAAAAGAGGGAGCACCAGGATGAGAAGAACGTTGAAGTTTCATCCTTGACCAAATATTTCCCAAACCAGAGGGCCATTGGTTAGGTTAGTGCTGCAAAATACACATTTCATTACTGCTTTCATTAGGAAAGAACACTTTGCCTAATGAACAGGGACGGTCAAGTTCCACCCAGATGAATTTATCGCTGTCAGTCACTCTCCCTGAAACACGCTGACCCTCCCTGACCTTCTTGCCAGTTTGCTCCTGAATGAAGTGCCACTTAAGCTATGATATTTAATAAAGAAACCAGAAGGAAATAGGGGGGCAGTGCTAAGGATGGACTCTGTTTGCCCTAAAAGATCTCTCCAAACTGCGGTGGTGATGCCACATGGTCAACTGCAGGAATTCAGAAGTTGGTTCACAGGCAAAAACGATGCCCCTGAGGCAGATGGACCTGAAAATGTGGAAAGGTCAAATGCTCTGGGGAAATAAAATTAACATTTTAACTGCATTGCGCTAGAAGGTGTCACTGTCTGAAGGCCATGGACTTGCTCTCGTCAATCCTGAGAGACCGAACTGAGACAAGTGACAAATTCAGGATTAAAGATGTTTTTGATCTGCCAAAGTAAACAGGGTCACTGACGTGATATGATACAACTGGTGGTAGAAGATGTGTTTCCCTTTGAGGGTAGAACTTTAATCCCAAACTCAGAGACAGGATTACTGACTTCCTGAAGCGTAAGGGCACCAGTTCAACCCTAGATTATAAAACTGCTACAGCTGCTATTTTGCTCTCTTGTGCTCTGTATTGGATCACACCAGAAAGCCACAAAGCTTGGCTTAAAGCAGCCTCAAAAAACTAAATAAAATACTGGAATGGTCTATGATCATTACAGTCTTATTGCATTTGCAGTAGTAAATTCTTGTAAACTGCCTCTCGTTATTATGAATCACTAGATACAAGGAAAAAATTCTTTCCTGTGAGGGTGGTGAAACTCTGGTTGCCCAGAGAAGCTGTGGCTGCCCCATCCCTGG
>BJBW01004849.1:241839-269152 GCA_004320125.1 Scolopax mira
CCTGCCCAGGGCAGGGGGTGGAACTGGATGATCTTTAAACTCCCTTCCAACACAAACATTTCTGATTCTGTGATTATTTTACTGCCTTTTCACTCCTGGAGCAAATAATAATCATATACATAAAGGAAAACAACTACGGTTTCCTCACAGTATTTTATTCCTTGCTTAGGCACTCTCTTCCAAGAAAAATGTGTATCTGAGGGAAGGTTTTGCATACCCTAGGTAATAACCTATTCCATGAACAAACATGAAACCCAGGACTAACTCTAGTTTATGGTCTACAACTCCTATGTGTTTAGTTCTCCTGCTAAGCATCTGAAACCTAACAATGACAGGCTGTATTTATAGAAATAAGGCAAAACAAAAAGGCATAGTTTGTATCTGATATGGGAAAATAGGATCTTCACTCTTTGTCCAAAAAAAAAAAAAGATTGTATGATGGTCTAATTTATAAATCATAAGTCCATTGCCTATAGTTATGATGGTTTTGCACCATCTGAACCACACGTAGCTCAAGAATGTAGGAATTTTAAAGTAAAAAATACAGGTCATGAGGGCTTACAACTCAACCCTCTCACACTATATGTGGATTTCACAGAGCTCTGCCCCACTGGCCTTTGTAAGGTCTCCAACAGACACTTGGAACTCAGAGAGAGCATCTCAAAGGGATGGAACCGGACCAGGATTCCTGGAATTATCTGAAGTGTGGCTGGATTAGGATGTTTGCCACAGAGGGATCAGGTTTGGTTCTTCCCTTTCCACAGAGGCAGACTCACTAAAACTGCCTGAGTTTATTTTGGATTTATGGCTGAGTTCAAAAGCAGGGGTTTATGCAATGTACAAACCTGCTCAATCCATCAGCCCTCTGATATTTTAAAGGGAGCATTACAGATTACTACACACTGGACTACACTGGGCCAGTCTGTGTGTATGTTTTGCAAACATACATAATATATGTTGACTTGTGGGTACCACGACCCTCCAGTGGAACTCTTGCTGTGCTTGTCACAAGCCCTAAACAGTGAATAAAGACTCGACAAGGGTCAAAACAATCATTCCTCTGGTTAAAGCTGGTTGGAAGCTGCTATATAATTCAAAGAGGTTGATGAGATCACCATGTTGTGAAAGTACGTAAGGCTAAGTGTAGTCACTGCCCAGTAAGAGCCATCCTTCTGGGTCTCAGGGGACTGGGCAGGATGCTCCCTCCGGGACTCCAGAGATCTGGAATCCTGCATCCTCCCTTGTTGGCTCGTAAGGGCTTAGAACACGAATCGTGTCACAGGCAGCTCAAGCTCATTCCTCCCTTCTCCTCCTCCAGACAACACCTCTCCAGCCAGCACAGCAAAAGCTCCAAGCAGATCAACTGTAGCCATCCAACCGCAGTAAGTGCGTTTAAAAATAAATAAATAATCACAGGCTGGTTTGAAAAAGGAAAAAGAGAAGCCTTTCATAAATGTAAATAACTGCACTTTTTACGTAAAGCCAAGAGAAGTATCTACATGTCCCTCTGTACCTAAATCTATAAAGTATTTGTAGGGCTCTAGTTGTGGCAGAATCTAAGCACGATGATAACGATGATCCACTTTTGGCTACACTACACATAAGTGATTTATTAATCCCTCTTCCATTAACATCAGCCTATGATCTCACTCTTGTGATAGCCAGTGCTTTCCATTTGCTACAGACAGGTGGACTTCAACTCACTTGGAGATTCATTGCAGATGAGATAATCTCAAAGGGTAAGTTTTTGCCCCCACTGAAATTAATACTAAAATTCCAATAAACTTAATTGGGCTCTTAGACCTCACAAAAGCTGCTTTCATTTTTCTTTTTGTATTCCATCCTCCTGACTTCTTAAGTCTGCTAAACAGTGCTGAGGCTCTCCTAAAACCACTTTTCTTTAAGAAATCTTTGCAATTACCATAAATATTGTGAAGGAAATACACTTCCTGATGAGCCACAACCTAGGTCAAAGTCCTACTATTAAAAAGAATGCCAGCTTTCCCTGTGAAACAGTTCAGTCTCTCTCAAACCTCAAGAAAATGCTATGTTAGATTATTTTAGAATAAAGGTATAAGGTCCTCCTTGTTTGATTGTAGCAGCCCACCTTCTGGATATTACTCTGTGTTCAAAGAATGGAGGTATAACACAGAATTTATAAATGTGTATAATATTAAAGTAGGATTCCTCAAAGTAGGATGACTTGAAGGGGCTGGAGAGGGAGAAAGGAATCTCCCCCTTTTACAGAACACTGTTTGCACCGTGTGTATTCACCAGACAAAGGGATTACATTTCCCCTGGGAAACCCAGGCACACTTCGGGTCGTAGAAGAAAAACGTCAAATAAATTTAATTTGTTGAGGTGAGCAGAACACAAACTCCGACCCCAGAATCAGGCAAGTACAGCAACATTATCAGCTTCTTTATGCCAATAATATCCCAAACCCGTTATGAGAAAGAAAAAGGGACCTCAGCATTGCATCTCCTGTGAACACCACCTACCAGGAAACACTCGGCTATTTCTCTTCCATCTCTCTTTCCCCCCCCAGATACTATTTTGAAATTATTGCAACCAGTTACTAAAAGCTTGAGCTTGGTAACCCCATCGGAGAGACAAATCCCGGTAAATTCACATTACAAAGAAAAAGATTCACATGTTACAAAGGGAAACTGACAAACAGCTTCTAACCAGGTCCCGATGCTTTTTGTTTCTGCATAATTTGAAACGGAACATTTCAGGCACTGCCTGCTGTCCGGTTCCTTCCCCTCCAGCTTGAACTCCCACGCTGGAGCCAGACATTATTCTACTGATCTCCATGGACCCAGCCTTGCTGTTGCTTAGGAACAAAAGTTTCACAGGCTGCAGAAAGAGACTTGAATAGAGAGACCCTGGAGCTGGGAAACTCCTTTTTGCCACTCCTCCTCTTCCTCCTCCCCACACACTCTCACACGCACGAGTTTCTTCATTTTCCATCAAGGAAGTATGATTCAGCATTCGCAGGACTGTGCGAAGGAAAGCATCCCGTGCTCCCCACTCACAGGTTTATTTCCAGACTGAGAATCTAATTCTTTGCTCAAAGAAGAGTAGACAGAGGAAGACTGGACAGTAACACAGCATGAAGGTTCATTCCACACTACTGGGACATCTCTACCTCGCCTTCTAAGCCTCCCTAGCTGCTAGGTAAGATCTTGTGCAGGGGGGCAGTCTAGCAGAATTGTTAAGAGGAAGCAGTATTTTTGTTTATTCTTGGTGGGCCTCGGTTTTATTAGTGACCTTGCTCTGAAGCGATCTGGAAAAGCAAGAAAATTAAGAAAGGAAAGCTCTCTATCCCTCTCTCTCTCTCTATTTGCTCATGGTTGGATTGAGTCCAAAGCTGCCTGTTAGCGAGAGGCTGCATTTCAGAGAGTCAGGGAATTAATCTCTCTTCCACAACAGGTTGTATCCAACAACAAGGAAATGGTAACGGGCTCCTAAGCAGGGAAATAAAAACATTCCCTGGTTGGAACTGCTTGGCTTCATGCAGGAATCATTTTGTTGTACGAATGCTGGTTTTAATCTTAATATGAAAGTATTTCCCTAGAGCTATTCCATGGGTGAATTAGGTGGCATCTCACTGCTTTCCTGTCCCCAGAGAGCTGCAGGGCATGCAGAGCTCTGCCAGGCTTGGCAAACCTGCTCTGCAATTTGCAGACTTCCAGGAGGAAAAACAGGGGCAACTTTTCTCATAAACCAGTTCAGGGTGGGATCAGGATGGCTCTGTGCAGCTTTGGGGGCAGTGAAGTGGGAGGCAGCAACCTACAGGAGAAGAAGAACAGGCAGAACCACAGGAGGAGGTCCTGAGACACCCAGGCAGCGTCACAGGCAGAAGGTTCTCTCCCTGCCAGCCGAAAGGTTCAGATACAAGAGACTGCATCATCAGGATCCAAAACTGGGTTCTTCTAGGATCAGATCTCCTTCTTAGGACAGGTTTAAGCTACAATGGGTCACGACTGGGCCCTGTGCAAGTGCTAAAGTGCAAATAAGGAGAAATCATTGAATGGTTTGGATTTGAAAGGACATAAAAGATCATCTTGCTCCAATCTCCTGCCATGACCAGGGATACATCTCACCAGACCAGGTTGCCCTAACCCCATCCAGCCTGGTCTTGAACCCCTCCAGTGATGGGGCAGACAGCTTCTCTGGGCAACCTGTTCCCGCACAGCAATGAATTTCTCACCACCCTCACAGCAAAGAATCTCTTCTCCATCTCCCCTCTTTCAGTATCAAACCCTTCCCCGTCATACCTCCACCCCTGATCCAGAGTCCCTCCCCATCTCTCCTGGAGCCCCTTTAGGGAATGGAAGGGGCTCTAAGGTCTCCCTGGAGCCTTCTTTTCTCCAGGCTGAACAACCCCAACTCTCTCAGCCTGTTCTCCCAGCAGAGGGGCTCCAGTCCTTGGAACATCTTTGTGGCCCCCCTCTGGACCTGTTCCAACAGGTCCATGTCCTTCCTGTGCTGAGGACTCCAGAGCTGGACGCAGTGCTCCAGGTGGGGTCTCACCAGAGCAGAGGGGCAGAATTACCTCCCTTGACGTGCTGGCCACGCTTCTTTTGATGCAGCCCAGCATGGTGTCTGGTTTGCCCCAGACTTTCAAAAGACCAATCCTGAACAAAGATTTCTACCAAGTAAGGATAAAAAGGAAAGGAATTTTCTAGTTAAGGTGCTCTTTAGCAAGACCTTATCACACAGAAACTCAAAGGCTTGCCAGCAACTTGGAGAGTGGACCCAGCAGCAGGGTGAGGATTTAGAGAAAAATGAGTGAAGAGAGTTCCCTCTTGTCATCATCATTTCTTAGGAAGAAGGGCAACACACATACCTCTCCCTCTGCTATCCCAGGAGATGCACTGCGAGCATGAGATCGAACAGGCATAATTAACATTTACAGTGAGGAGGGCTCCTGTGATTCCTGAATTTTTAATATCAGTGGCTACGAAACTGGAGCCCTTTCATGCACAGCTAAAGAAAATGAGACGTGGCTAAGTAAGCTCCATTATCTCCAGTTATACAGCCCTGTGAAATGCTGATAATTAGTTTACAAGCATGCAGAGACAAGAGAGCTATTCATCCCCTTCAAGCTGTCTAGTGCACTGCGGTGTGTCTGCAGAACTCTAATGCTAATCCCTGCCTTCAGGATTGAAAATCATAGAATGGTTTGGGTTGGAAGGGACCTTAGAGACCATCCATGGACAGGGGCACCTCCCACCAGACCAGGTTGCTCAAGGCCCCATCCAATCTGGGCCAGGCTCTCACCACCCTTACAGCAAAGAATTTTTTCCCCAGATCTCATCTAAGTCTCCTCTCTTTCGGTTTAAAACTGTTACCCCTCATCCCATCACTCCCCTCCCTGATAAAGAGTCCCTCCCCATTTTTCCTGTACCCCTTTAGGTACTGGAAGGAAAATCACTTTTTTCTAAGTTTGAAACATGGCTTCCACTTTTAACCCAAAGGAAATAGTGTGGAAAGTGTGAGCACTCCCCAGGGACTCATGTTTTCCTCATCAGCACATCTGAGAGGCCCACAGTAGGATTTAAAGAAATCTGACTAAAGGAGGTGGTTAACCCTCCCTGCAGCCTGGGCATTATCCAGTGCATCACACAGAGGGATGTGCCCTCAGGAAAACAACACTCATCTGTCTGCTTGGATTTCATAAAAATCAGAAAGGTCCAGCTTCAAACTTCATAAAAGGTTGGCGAGGTTTACAGGCAGCGAAGCACCCAAAGCCATAAGGGTGAATCACTTATTCCTGACAACGCTCCAGCACTCAACCATCTACACCAGGCTCCCTCTACTGCTCCCAGGCACACACAGCACCGAGGGACACCAGCAGAACACTGGGCTAGCTGCTATTTTTAAGAGAAGAAACTGGTTTGGATCAATGCTTTCCACATGGAATTGAAATGAAAAGAAATAGGGGGAAAAAAAAAAACCCTCCTGTAAACAGAACACATATTTTTATGAGCGTTTTAAAGATGATCACTTTGAATTTATAAAAAAAAAAAAAAAGTATTTTTCCTCTTGAGGCTCCCTTTCATATTTTTTTAAAGGCACACTTGGATGAAAAGTTTCGCTCCGAGTGAAGTGAATGTTTTGGTCAATTCATCCAAAACATCCATCCAAACAAAATTCAAACAAAGAGGAAGTTGGACCCCAAAATCACCAGGTTCACACCAACTGCAAGAAGCAGTGAGTCTCTTTGCATCCATTTCTGAAGCGTGGTTGCCACCCTCTGTGCACCAGTAAGGGACTAAGGATGCCCTGATCTGGCATCCCATAGGGATCTGGCATTTCCCATGTAGCTGAACTTTATCTTCAGAGAATTGCCAACAAGAATATCGCATCAAATCCTTAAAATGAGTGAGCTGTGATTAAAAAAAGCCTCTATTGTTTTGATCTCCAGAAATTCCTAACCACTCCTAGGCTAATTATTTAAGCTGAGATCAACAAAGGTGGAAAAAATGCTTAATTTTCTGCTGTATTTTGCTTCAGTTATCAGTTTACATTATCGATATTAACCCTGGGACTCTGTAAGGTTCAATACAGCAAAGAGTGAGAGGCCTTCAGAGATAATGACAATATGGCCCTGCAACTACTGGTGAAGACAGGAACATGGGAGACAGTCACAGAAAGATTTAACTGTCTTTGAATATTTTTATTTAAAATAACAAAGATTCAATTTTGGAACATACCCTCTGGGCAAGACTGACCCCACTGCGCTGCTTCCAGGATTTTCTGAAGCATCTGCCTCTTTGCAGACCTCCCAGGAGAGTGGGTGGTGACTGGCAGAGATCCCTCTTGCTTTTGCATTATTTTTGGCTGTGGCATGTAATTGAAAAGGAGCTGAAAAGCCTTAGTTGTAGCCTGAGCTTCCCCTTCATGTATTTGCACATGATTAATGAGTAGCCAAAAAGCCTGAAGGGTTTGTAATGAAGCTTTTCTAATAGGGAAATGTATTGTAGACAAATCCATATTTTGTCCCAAACAATCATTCATCAACGTTGCAATTTGACTCTTCACAATTAAATGGCAGAGCAGCCAGAGCATCCTGAGATCAGCCAGCTGGAACCCATGCTCTTCTCTGTGCTCTGCTGAGAGGGACATTGTCATCCATTTCCAGGGAATCAGACTATTTCCTTTGTCACTGGCCAATAATTAGCACCTTTATTAGATGGCCTTTGATTAGAGATCGATCACCAAACCTGAGACTAGAGTTGACACGGCTCATAGAGGCCTTGATCCATCAAAGCACGTAGCATGTGCTCAGTATGAGTCAAAAACCTGACCAGAAACACTTATATGTGTTTTTGGAGGCCAGGGTACCTTCACAGTGGGAGTCCATCTGTCCCACAGCATAGATGAAAAGACAAGGTTGGAGTATCCAGAGTCTGTCTTTGAAAGATGTTCTGGACCCCCCAGTTCAAGAAGGACAGGGAACTGCTGAAGAGGGTACAGCGAAGGGCTACAAAGATGATGAGGGGATTAGAACATCTCTCTGATGAGGAAAGCTGAGGGACTTGGGTCTTTTTAGTCTGTAGAAGACTGAGGGGGAAATATGATCAACACCTACAAATACTTCAAGGGTGGGTGTCAGGAGGATGGGTCTGGTCTTTTTTCAGTGGTGCCCAGGGACAGGACAAGAGGAAATGGGCACAAACTGGAACAGAGGCAGTTCCAGCTAAACATGAGGAGGAACTTCTTTTCTTTGAGGGTGGCAGAGCCCTGGAAGAGGCTGCCCAGAGAGGTAGAGGAGTCTCTTTCTCTGGAGATATTCAAACCCCACCTGGACATATTCCTGGGCTTTGGCAGGGGGTTGGACTAAATGATCTCCAGAGGTCCCTCCAACCCCATATCATTCTGTGAAAGCACAGAAGACACTTTGACTTAATGTTTCATTAAGCAGCACAGACACAAACCTCCTGTTGTGTGAACTGTGAGCAGTCCTGGCAAATCTGGGAGCCTGCTACAGGTCCTGAGGTCCTGCTTAAAACAAGACTAAACCCTGCTTTAAATATTTAATCTTTCAATAGCATCCAGAGCCCATATCACAGGTCCATTAAACAGGACGTTTAACCAACCTGTCAGCAGATGCCAGGCCTGGAAAGAAAGCAGCCTGTTGGTCTGGTAGAATAAGTACAATTTTGGATAGCTTCTTTTAGTGCAATCCCTAAGGACTGGGTGGAGACCTAGAATACATTTTGCTTGGGTCCTCTCATGGCTGATGGATAATAACACATTTCATTCCATTTCGTTCCACGCTGAGCTCAAATTAGTACCAAGGAATGAAAGACAACAAGTTTCTCCACTTGGAATACAATATAATATAGGTGTTACAATGCAATAAAATAATATTGTAAATTATTAGAATTTCACATACTTAAAATATTTTCAGGAAGACCTTTCAGAGTTGCAGCTTCAGGGTTGAAAACTCCTGACCTTAAAATAAAAGGCTTCTGAAGAGTCCAGCGATCACATGTTAATTTATAAGTGATTATCTTTTTTTTTAAATTAGGGAGCAACAGCCACTGCTTTCAAAGGCTCTACTGAAGTTCCCAGACTTCATTGACAAGCTGGTGTGTCTGTCTGGCTTTCACTGAACAGATGGCCAAGGGGAAAGCAAAAGGTCCAAAGGGTCCAAAAGGGAAGAAAATCACCTTAAAAATTGCCAAAAATTCCATTCGGATAACTCTTGATGGACGGCGCCGACTTGACTTAAGCAAAATGGGTATCACCACCTTCCCCAAGTGCATTCTGAAACTGGCTGACGTGGATGAACTTGATTTGAGCAGAAACATGTTAAAAAAGATTCCAGGCAGCATCGAGAAGTTCCAGAAACTGCGCTGGCTGGACCTGCATAGTAACCAGCTCGAGGAGCTGCCTGAGGCAATAGGGAAACTTCAGAACCTTTTCTACCTGAATATATGCAACAACAAGCTGACCAGCAGCAATCTGCCAGAAGGGCTGAACCTTCTCAAGAACCTGCATATTCTCAACCTTGGCTTGAACCGTCTTGATAGTATTCCTACCAGTCTTGGGGCCCTGAAGGAACTTACGGAGATAGGTCTCTTTGACAATGCCTTGACTGCCATCCCAAAGAGTGTGAAAAGGCTCCCCAAGCTCAAGAAGATGAATGTAGAAAGAAACCCTTTCCCGGATTCAATAAAGCAAGAAGACCATTCTGACCCCATCAAACGTGTAGAAACGCTTCACTTAGTACAAGAGAAAGACCTGTGCTCTTCTTGCCTGAATTTGTGTAAGGGCGAGAGGGACAAGCTGCAGCAGTTAATGGAGGTGACACCAAGCTCCTCAAAGAAGTCAAGTTTCTCATCACTCCTTACACCCAATTCCATTGCAAAGGAGAACCAAGAAGAATGGAGATTAAGAGACGATTTGTCAATTTACTCCACAGATGAGGTCTCTTGAAGTCCAGCCCAAACTAATAAAAAGCTGACCTCCTTCCTCCTGCCTTTTCCTGCAGTTCTCTTCCTTTAAAGATCTACGTGGTTTTAGAAGCAGCAGTTATGTGTGGCCTCTGAAATCACATCCAAGCCAACTAAACCAGATGTATATTTGGGAAAGGAAGGACTATTCTCTAGCATATGTTCCTACAACACCTTTTCCACGTTTGGGTTTGGGGTTTTGTTTTTGTTTTTTTTTGTCTTTTGTGTGTGCAAGTGTCCAGTGAAGGAATCTTCAAAAAGAAGCTTTTCTGGTAACACTGTTCCCACCACTGAGCCACAAACACGAGTCCTGTTCCTTTTCATAGAGTGAGACAGTTAAACCGGTCTCAGTTAATACCACTAGAAGGAACAGAAATAGACCTGGGAATTTTCTGCTGCTGGTGGCTGTCACCAGCTCCTCAGGGAATCTCAGACAGTCACTGTCGGTGTAGGAACCATGAGCCTGTTCCAATTCCGCTGACACAAGTGTTATGCTCAGGAGTAAATAAACAGTGGAAAACCAAATGTTCTAAACATTTGTTGAGAACATTTGTTTAGCTCTAAGCTAAACAACCAGTGATCCTGTTTGCCTTCAAGGGGCCAGACTCTGCTTAAGCAAGTTCTCTGGGATTTTGGGTGCTATACCTGGGGACAGTGATCTCTAACTTGCAGGACACAATCAACACCAGTATAAGATGCCAAAACATCCATGTGTACATCTATCACTGCCCTCACCATGCAATAAAGAGCCCATTATGCAGAGGCATTATGGATTAGTTCTAACCTCACTCTTTCCCACATGAACCATCTGTGTAGAGTTTACCAATAAAGTCATATTAAGGAGGTAATAATTATTAATCAACTATGCACAGTCAGCTATTCAACACATTTTTCATGTCTTCACTGTGAATGCTGCACACTGGAATGTTTTTTGGTGTGTTGGGGATACCTTCGAATCTTTAAAATCAGTGTCACAAATAGGTAAGTTTCTACATGTTGTTTTTTAAGGTGAAATTTATTCACACAATTGTACTTGTTATCTACAGTTATCCAATGTTTCATATGTTTTGGTTTACCTTATATTCAGGGACTCTTCTGTTATTCCCTTCGACTTCAAAGCAGGTTGGAAAGAGCAAAATCTACAGGAGATATGAAAGGTCACATTACAATTATTTAAATAGTTATCTGTCTCCATTACGTATCTATATAATCTATGTCACATCCTGACAGCAACTTTCTTTCTGAAGGACACCACATCTCACTGACACTCTAACACAGGACAAAACTGCAAGACAACACATCAAAAGCATACATTTAATAATAAGAAATGGCCTATGGGCTGGATAAAAGCAGTTTATTTCCCAAAGAGGGCCTCAAATTGATATATAGGGCTTTGGACTTAGGATCAGGTGGTTTAAGGTTCTCTTAAAGCCAGAGAATAAGAACCCACTGTCCTAGTTTCAGCTGAGGTAAGAGTTAATTTCCTTTCTAGTAGCTGCTGGGTTTTGGATTTAGTGTGAGAACAATGCTGGTAACACACATTGTTTTAGTTGTTGCTAAGTGACGTTCGCATTAGTCAAAGACTTTTCCAGCTTCCCACAGAAGCTGAGAGGGAACACAGACAGGACAAGCTGGCCAAAGGAATATTCCATACCATAGACATCATGCTCAGTATATAAGTGAGGGTTGCCCCAGGGGGGGCAGGGATCTGCAATCACTGCTCAGGGATGGGATGGGCAACTGATCACTGGGTGGTGAGCGCGACCTGTGTTGTATCACTTTTTTTTGTATATTCTTTTTACTATTATTTTTTTTTCTTCTGTTACTGTGCTATTAAATAGTCTTTATCTCAACCCACAAGGTTTTTTTCCCCTCCTTTTTCTCCCTACCCTACTGGGGGTGTGGAGGAAGTGAGTGAGTGGCTGCATGGTCCTAGTTGCTGGCTGGGGTTAAATCACAACACTCACTCAGACATTTATCTAGCAAAAATGGCAGAACAGAACACCAACCTTCTTTCACCCCGTATTTTGAGGTGAGATGGAGGTGTCTGATCTGAGTGAGAGGAAGCAGCATGGCTATCACAGCAATATTCTGGGCTGCAGGGACATAATACACACCACTGGGTGCTAGAAGAGTCCTACACACGCATTATCTCCCTTGATAAATCAATGCCTATAGAACGCTCCAAAGAATCCTCAGGTCAGCAAAAGGAAAAATTTTATAGTTTTGGTGAAGTGTAATCCGTTAAAGACCAGGGAGCTGCAGTTGAAGACAAAGCCCCTGGAGCAGCACCAGACAGATATCTGAAGCCAGGATAAACAGGAGTGATAGACCAGGAGCATCACCTGGGTGTTCATGTTATTATGAAGTAGTGATTACCTCTTAAATATCTTATTTCGGTCGCTGTCATGGAAGACGAGAAATCTGGAGTAACCATTTTTGAAGAATATTTCCAAGGCGATCTCCTGGAAAGGGAAAGTATTTACAGTGTGAAGAGCTGCAGGGCAAAGCGTCCATCATGCCCTGTCCAATTCTTCAGGGCTTTGAAAAAAAAAAAACAGCCTTGATTTTGTATCACATGTAAAGAAGTGTAGCCAAGCATGTCTAATATTCCCAATTTCTCCAACTGTAGGAATGGCCCTACTGGGTTGTCTGGGAGTTCAAATGCTTCCCTGAAGCAGAAACAAACTCCAGATATTGGTTCCACCACCCGTCTCCTCCCACTGCTTCTGAAGCATTTTTGTCTTGAAATCTGAGAGTAATTAACAAGACAGGGGTAGCACGAACTTCTAATTAGGTGAGAAAGATAACAAGAAGAAGGGAGGCTAAATAAGCATTTCTTTTTGAAAGCAACCATACTGGTTTCTAAATGAATAGTGAGCTCAACAGAAATGCAAAATAATTTCTCCTGCCTAGAAGCAGCAGAAGAGGAAGGGGAGTTGATGACATTTCTCACTGAACTTTAAAAATAATCAAAGTTGGAAAATTCACCCCCTTCTTTCTGCAATATCTCCACACATTGTTATGTTGCGCATTTGCATATAACCCTATTATTTACTCAGTGAGTGGTCCATTTTTTCCCCCCCCAAAGTCAGTCAAGTAAAACTATAAATAAGGTGCAGTGTCTGGGAACCCAAGACATTTCAATTCATTTTCCCAATGACAACCCAAGACATTCAATTTCATTTCAATCCAAATGTGGCAGGTGCAATGCAAACCTAGAAAAAACACCACAATGACAACTGCCCCAAACATGATTCACAAGTTAATTATAAAGCAGAAAGGTAATATGAGAGTAGCTATGACAGCTGATCCACCTGAACTGCAAAAAATGAACAAACAAAAAAAAAAAGCCAAAAAAACCTCACAACCAAAAAACCACACAAAAACCCTCAAACCCACAAGCCCTGCCTTTGCCCCAGGCTCATTCAAAGATTGTCTTTACTCATCTCCATGTTTTACTTTGGGTGACAAACCATTTCCATTTCACATGTTTAAACAAAAATCCCTGCATACGCAAAGATGTGAATGTAAGAGGAGGCAGCAAGATTCCACTGGCAACTTTGATGCTTTTCACAAAACAGAAGAGGTGAACAGTTCTGCTGCTCAGGTTGCTCACCAGTGATGGAAGAAAATAAGCTTCATGCAGTTACTCGGAACAGGATTTAACATTCCTGTCCACGCTTGCAAAGTGACCTAACCACTGAGACTTGCTGTATCCTGAAACAAGTCTCCCCTACTAAAACTGAATATTTTGCATACATAATTAAATATAAAATAAACTAGGGGTGAGTTATGATACCATACTACAATTATCAGCCCCATTTTCTCCAACTTTTTGAATTTTCCAAACAATTTCTTAATTCTCTGTTGAATCTCAGCCATCCAAAAATGGATTTGAAACAATGGTAACTGGATATGGGCTGCTTCAAATTAGTTATGGCTCTTTCAAAGCTCTGTATTGGTCATCACATAAATGAAATCTGTGAATTACTCTTGAGACTGTACCAAAAGTACAGGCTCTGGTGCTGCAAGGACCTCCAGCTACAACTCTTCTGTGATTCTCATCAATGGGCTCATCTAAACCAGACAAAATTAAAAAGGCCACCAGTGATGAGTAGCTTCCTGCTAGCACAGCTGAGGACAAAGAGAATTTAAATCCTCTGCTCCAGTTTACGATTCATTTATTGACTCACATGCACAACTTGAAAGTTATTCCAGGAGGCCTCATAATCCACTGATGTCCAGAACTACTGAAGTCGGTGGGAGCTGAGCATTTCTGGAAGTCAGACACTTACTGGGAGCTTCCATCAAAACTCAGGGACTTGACTTCAAGTCTTATTTCCAAAAACATTGAGATAAACTGTGAAGTTGTGAACAACTGTGATTAGTTGTTAGGCTTACAACTAATGAGACAACCACCCTGCTGAGGGTGCTTAAACTCTCTGGTGAACATAGGAATGAGCTGGTATTACCAAAGGCTAATGAAGCAACGATGGGAGCAAAAGCATTTTGTGACTCAGCAAAGAAATCTCAACAGTCTGAGTAAAAACTGTGCAAGCACTTCTCAGTCACACATCATTATTGCTGTTGCAGCTTTCCTGCACACGACTGAGCATGTTAGTTCCTACCTGCAGAAGAAAGCGCATCAGATGAATCTCTTTTATATCATGATACGAATAACGGGAACACAACTGATCTCCCACAGCATGATCTTTATGGCATAAGTTGAAAATAAATGGATCACTGATGCTGGAAGAAAAAAAAATATAAAAAAAGAAAAACTAATTTGAAACAAAAACGATCAGGAGACCTTTCATGAACACCTAAGTCCTCCATAAAGAAGAGTAAAAGTACTAAGAGACAGCAAGATCAAATATGTGAATTGAAAACAAAGCTAAATACTGAAGGCAAATATTGCACAAGTTCCCAAAATAAAATAAAGAGCTTGTGGAGAGTCAGGGTAGTTTTGGAATTATCTTAGTGCATGTAAATAAGCAGACAGCAATGGTCTGCACACACTGAAGTCTGAGAAGCAGCAAGGGAAGGAGCTGGGTGGGAAAACCTGAAAGCCTGGGTGGAGGGCAAGCATTATACGGACATACAGTTATTATCAACAGGAATTAATTGGGACTAATAATTAAGCAATTAATTCATTACTACATTGGTTGTGCACATGTACTGCAATTGCTATCTACAGCCTTGCCCACAGCAAATCCCTCAGAAAAACAACTGAAGCTTTTCTCGGACCCAGTCTCATTGAGTCACCCGATGGGACTGAGTGGTGCGGGAGCGGGTGAGGATGGGACGCAGAGCAGACAGGGAGTAAAAACACCCAGTTACTCACTGCCCCACGGGGCTTTGCACGTGAGCACACACATGCACAAAGAGCTAAGTCTAAGGGGCTCGTTTTCAATATTGATCAGTTTCAATGAATCACGAGTCAATGATGATAGCGGTGTGCCAAATATTAATTACGATTCTGTCTTGGAGAAACAAACAAGAAAACTTCAGAGATGATGAAGCTAAAGGCTCTTGTAATGACTGCTCCATATGAATAAAAGATGGGAGCCAGTCAGAAACATTAGCAACACTTTAAAAGACTAGAAAAACAGCAACCTATGTGTTAGGCTGCCCACCATCTCCATCTGTTGGAGCTGGGAGCTCTTGTTGCATCTCCAGAGCCTGTCACCAAGCACCTATGTGAGTTATGTTAAATACTTCTGTGAACAGATGGCAAGGATGGCAAACTTTTCACTGTGCCCTTTTAGTCTCTGCAAATTCCAGGTACCCCTGGGCCAACACTGAAGTTACGAAGCAGATCTCCAGGAGAAAAGGAGGACTTACCTGGACAAGCAGTGACGTGTACAGTAGACTTCTTCTAGTGGGGATAACACAAAGTACTCGCAGATGTAGAAGTGCTCTTTGCCAAAGAGCAGCACTCCTTCCAGCACTGTATGTCCCTGCACCACTGCCACGGAGCACTTGAATGTGACCTGGTACAGGAACAAGCAGGATGAAGCCAGAAGTGGGTAACACAGGAGATGGGGACAGCAGGGAGCAAAACACAACGTTGCAGAGGGACATATGTTTGTACCAAACCAGCTGCCATCTCCATTGGGATGCAGCCACAAAAATCCCCATGAGTGACAGTGCAGGACTCTGTGCCAGTAGTGGGAGAGTCTGATGCCCTTTTTCCCCAGGAAATCTCTTCCTTCCCCATCTATCCATGGCGACATTTAGCAACATCACTACAGAACATGAAGATCTTCAAATCTTAGACAGCAGCAGTTACTACACAGGCAGAGGGTTGAAGCACGGAGGAAAGAAGTGACTTTCACAACAGGATACAGAAAATCTGTGGCATATAAGAAATATATATATATATATATATATATTTATAAAGTCAAATACTTTGATTTAGATCCCAGTGGAATCTCTACTTGAAAAAGTCCTGCAAAAGGATCCCAGGAAGCAATAAGCAAGGAAAGGATTTAACACTCAAGGTATCTATTCCACCACATCCAGCTGAATCAGCATAGAAAGGATTGAAATCTCAGTAACACAGAACTCCTTGCACTGGTTCTTTTCCTTCCTGTATTATACAGAAGTCCAATCAAAATATATGATTCTATGATTCCAGTTGTCTTAGAGATTTACTTAAACATTCTGGAACAATTTAAAAGAACCTCCCTTGGCATCCTAAGAATCACTTTGCCTTTCTCCCAAGCAAATTAACTTGGCCTTTAAAATACAGGAGTTTCTAGCACACAATTTAGAGGCACTGTGAATCTTTCAATAAAGTAGTTCTTCAGTCATATATGTCAGATCACAAAAGTTTTCCTGAGAATCAACCAGTTTTGATAAAGAGGAAAAAGATGTTGTTTTTTTCCCTGGAACCGGCTGAGAGATGGTGCAGAAAGGAAGCACACCAACATGGAGACCAGAAAAGCCCAACTATCTGGAAAATTGTGTGGGTTGCAGGAAGGAAACAAATTCTGATCTTAAATCAAGCACTAATTCATTGTAAAGAACTTGTATGACATTTAGAGGCATGAAGTTCCTTATTTTTCTTGGCTGTTGATTCAATCTTCTACACATACTCATACACGATGACATGTAAAGTAAGTATGGTTCTCCTTCACTTTTTTTCCTACCTCACTATTTCTGTAACCAAATCCACAACCTTCCTTGCCCCCATCTCAAAATACACAGAGGCTAACTCAGGTCAGCTCAAGCAGACCTGCAGAGCTTCCAGTCTTGGCTGCCAGCATAAAATAAATAATAAATTAATAAATAATTGAAAGAAAATCTGGTTTCTACATTTAATTTTTTTTTTTTTTTTTACTGAAAACCAATTATTTTACCAACAAAATGGGAGGTTAATTTTGAAATCACTTGAGCATTCACAGAAGGAGTTCATTCTGAGGTTGAAAAAACAAAAAAGCAACCAATACTGGAAAATTTCTGTGGGTATTTTTTGATGAAAATCCCTTGAATCTCTCTCTCTTTCCCCTTTAAATTATTTCTGAGAGGAAGCTCCCATTTTTCCATCACCTCCCCTGCAGATCCCACAGGAATGCCTGCCTCTGCAGGGATGTGCCAGCCATAGAACTGGAATACGTGTGCGTGCCGTTCCGTGGTTAGAGACTTGTCTTGCACCTAGAATACTGGGGAATTCTGGTCCCACTAATGAACCACAGGGTTTCCTGAAGTAGTTAAATAGCAGAAAGGCTGCTTCTTCCCAAAAGGAAGGTAACTGAATGCTGAAACACCAGGCAGTCGTGTAGAATTGCTAAGCAGACGCAAAGTTGAAATCCAGATTTCTAAGAGCTCCAACCTGGGCAAACCCAGCCCCTGTGTGCGGTTTGGGGAGACACATGGATCATGCAGGGGGGGCTGCTCATCATCATTAACATGGTCTGGCACAAATAATCAATTCTTTACTCTGCTTAAGGCAGGACCACATCGACGTTAGCAGGCCTCAAGAGAGGAGAGAGCACATATCTCTCTGCCTCCAACCTTAAACTCTGAGCCCCAGTTTATTCTCTCTTCTGGTTCTCTATACAACCAGTAACAGTCACCAGTGCCAAATCTATTTCTCCAATTTTATGTTATCACCCCCAGCAGAATTAAATACATCTGTGCTGTTAGAAATACTAGAGCCCTTGGGCTGAATCGGTTGTTTTCATTTGGAGAAGGGGGCTCATTTTATTTCAGGTGAGTAATAAAAAGCTGACAAAGAGGTGCACTAGAGAACCCCCACCAGGACACTCTTGTACCTACAAGTCTTGGACTGAAACACCACGGTGCCTGAAATTACCATAGATTAAATAAAAACTTTCCTTTTCTGTCAAAACAGAACAGAATCCAGTTTACCAGCCACTAGAATCATTAATCAATGAAGCAAACATGACATAAAATAATTGAATAATTACCTTCCAAGGTATTGCCCAGAGCCCTGCATCTCCTGATTGCTCTGTTCATTCAGATGTACAAGGGAATTAAACCTAAAGGCATGTTTGGGTTGGTTGGCTTGTGCTTTTTTTTTTTTTCCTCTTCTTTTTCAGAAAAGCTGTTTGTAAATGTTCCAGTTGCAATTAAGAAAATGGCCATAAAAGCATATCTGCTCTGGAGCCAAATTTCCAAAGGAATGACATGCCTCAAGACTCAAACAGCCTTTCCACAGTTTTCAAAGCCACTGGAGGAGGTCACCTATGGATTCCTGCAGCCTCCAGTAGAGTTAACATGGCTGCTCCCAGGAAAAATACAATGCAAGGAAATCAAAGTCAGAAACCCACATTACTGGAACACACTTACACATACCACACAATCACAGAATTTCTACAGAATAAGGATAAGAGAATGACCATTCCAAATCAGTTCAAACAACTATCCTGTGCCTTAGTAACAGAGGCTTAAGGAAAGAGTGTAAGGAATGTGCCGGGTATGGAGTGATTCTTTATCTTCATGTATTTTCTCAGCAACCAATGGCTTAGAGACTTCCCGAAGCCCCTTCCTCCTCATTGCCAACATCTCATGTTTCCCCATAAACACTCACAGCTGACTCCAGTCACTTGCTCAGCAAAAGTTAAAAAACCCCTGCACAATACACATAAAAGCAATGCATCCGGGCAGCACTCCATCATCCCAGAGATGAAATCTGCAGTTAAACATTCTTTCTGCCCTTTCTGTTGCGTATTGAGGAGTCCCAGGGTCCATCCCAGCTACCAAGGAGCTACCAAGCAGGGTCGATGCCATTTAGGGCCACGGAGTTTAAAATAACTCAGAGTACATGAAATCAAATACGTTGCTTTCACAATTTTTGCTGGGGAAACAGACTTGTGTTCTCATGGTAAGCGGGAGCAAAACAGGTCCCTCTCTCTGAGCCACTTCCAAGACCTTTCCTGCAATGATTGTGTTTGCTCGTGGTTGAAGTCTCATCTTACTCTGAAACAGCCACACACGCGTCTCATTAATCACAGCTTAAGAATACATGACAGGTTGCTTCATTCTCTCCAGCTGCTCAATGACCAAAGGAAACTAAATCTACTTGACCTAGTCTTCAGTGGGTAGGGGCTCTAGGCTCAAGTTCGGTCACATCTGAGCTGTTACAAAACTTGGATCAAATTTCTTCTGCTCAGACTTGAGTGAAACCATTGCGATTGCTCGAAAGAAAGCCTCGCAGTCACAGCTTTGCTTTGAAAGACCCAGGACACATTCCTCCTTTGCAGGTAATCTCCATTCACCCTCCCTCCCTCCAGCACCGGAGTAAAAACCCCATGTGGGAGGTGTTTCTTCTTGCTCAGGTTTTAACAACTTCCCAACTGCTGCAAGAAAGAACGTCAGATATTTTGGAGAAAGGGAAAATGGCAGAAGCATGTTCTTGTCCTGTGCATGGTCATGGGCACTGGGACTGCTCTTTGTCCTTGCTTTCTGTGATGAAAGCTGCCATCTGTGCCGGCCCATTGCCAGCCTGAGAAGCTGGCATCCCTTAGCTGATGATAGCATCTGGAAGCCAGTTCTAATAGGATTGTGCTCATACCTCTTGCACACCCAGACGTCTCCATCTCACTCCAGGCTCCTCTCAACCAGAAAATGCTGCCAAAAACTAATATGAGACCTTAAATTTCCCCTTAGGTCAGTTCATTCAAGTTCGTGTCCTTCCCACTGCTCCCATGACTCTCTCAGGAGTAACCAGAGCAAAGTCTGTCTGCTCCTTTCCCTGCTGCTCCTTCTACAGACAGCAACTGGTAGGAGATTGTCTCTTCTTGCTTGAGATGGCAGCCAGGACCCTGGGGCATGACAGGAGCTCTGCAGAGATCCAGAGAGTAGGTACAACCTTACAACCAAAAGATGAAATACCAAAAAAACCCACCCAGCAGCAGGTAAGAAGGTGGACACTGGGAGGTACCCATGGAGCACAAGCAGCATGGTGAAGGAACACAACCAGAAGAGCAGAGATCTGACTAAAGCTGCTCTGGTTTGTTTTGGCAACACTTAGAGCATGAGTCAGATCCTGCCCTTTGCACCCAGTAGCACAGCTGGTCCCTGAGCTGGGAAGGGGTGCAACGCCCCTAAAAACACTGGCTCCAGAAAGTGGCTGCTTGTGGCCTTCTGCCAGGCCTAGATGCTGTTGCCTCTTTCAACTCAGCCTGTTCTTTAATCAGCCCCTTTCTACCAACCATGGATCCTTAACTCCCTTTAACTGATTTATGGTAGTCCCTTCTGTTATTGTTCTTGGCATCTCCTGTGCCCTCTCCAGCCCCTCCTTCAAGGAAAGACATTGTGCCTAGATTTCTCCTAGACCATGCCCTCTCATTAACTTCAGATTCATTACCAGCTGCTTGGATTTCTTACTGGCTCAAATGGCTTGTTGGCAAACAAAGGTTTACTTCTCTCCAAAATTCAAAATTTCCATACCAAAATCACTCCCCAAGCCTTCCTCCACTTTCTTCATCTATTACATGCTAATCACACGTTAATAACCTGGCAGGACTACTCAGGTCTGTAAAGATCAAGGCTCCATCTCGCACTTGGGGGCTCAGGTTGCAGATGTAGGAATCCAATCTCTCTGTCTCCACTGGGAAATCGGGGTTATTTAGAGGGTTGGCTCCAGCTTTTGGTAGGCAAGTGGATTAGATCAGGCCAGGTTCCTGTCTGCACTTCTCTTGCACAATTCTGCAGCAGCCCATGTCGTGTAACATCACCCACAGGACATGTAACCTCTCCTTCCGTGCCTACGGCGTGCACGGTCTCAGAATACTGAAAATACATGCAAAATATAATCTTCACCTGAACACGCTCTAACCTCAGTGGAGCAAACTGAGGAGCCAGTGTGACACTTCAGAAGCTTCTGAGGGACAGCCCTGATAGCAACACCTGTGAAAGCTGATGGGGACTAGGGGAAACTGGTGCAGGGTATGTTAAGAAAGAGGGAAAGAACACCAAGGAGCCCCATGTAACAGGAAATAACGCTACATGTGGAGTAGGGTAACTGCAGAGGACAGGACTAGGGCTCTCTGGGCAAGGGAAATGAGATGAGATCAAGAATCCTGAGAACTGGAGCCTGCGCTGTGTAGGTGGGAAGAAAGGGACAGATTGGGCTCAAACACAAGAGGAACAGAGGGGCAGCCAAGAGGGGAAAACAGCTGAAACTAAATTTCAAATAATTAGGAAAGAAACTGTGCTCACCACAACACACTGTTCCTTCAAAGGCATGGCTGGGACATATGGTGGAGGAGGCCCATATCCCCCTGATAAAGGTTATAGTGTGTTAATCCAAAGACTGAACTTTGCCTGTTCTGGGTGCTGTTAAAACACTGAGTGCTCCCTCACAGGATTAGTCTCTGCTCTGCCAGACACTAACCTCCACCACCCACTGGCTTCCTTCCTTCACCCACACTAACAATGCATCCGTTTGCTTTCTCCTTTATAGTCCCTTTCTCTCACAGTCCAAGTGATTAACACATTTTGTTTAATACTTACAATTAATTTCACAGAAACGCCTAGAAGTGTTTTTCTAGTCTATTTTGCAAGCAAGATAAAACAGAAGACAGGATGATATCAGCATAATACCCCACCTGCACCCATATTCTTGCTGAGAACAGTCTCTGAACCAACAATGTCAATAGCATTTAATCATAGAATTGCCCAGGCTGGAAGGGACCTTTAAGATCATTGAGTCCAACCATCAACCTCACTCTGATAAAAAACCATCACTAAACCATGTCACTAAGTTCTATGTCAACCCATCTTTTAAATCCCTCCAGGGATGGTGCCTCAACCCCTTCCCTGGGCAGCCCATTCCAATGCTCAATAACCCCTTCAGAGTAAAAAATTTTCCTCCTATCCAATCTGTGATTCTGTGAATTTAACCTGCTGCTTCTGCAAAAAGCCACCTCACGTACCTGGATACGCACAGAGGTGCCTGTTTAATGCCAACGCAAAGAAATAGCACCGAGTGACA
Source organism: Scolopax mira (assembly GCA_004320125.1). NCBI lineage: Eukaryota > Metazoa > Chordata > Aves > Charadriiformes > Scolopacidae > Scolopax > Scolopax mira. The sequence goes on from BJBW01004849.1 coordinate 263,782, forward strand.
TTATAAACCAGTGACCAAGCTCTTCCCCGAGTTCCAGAAATGAATCTACTATCTGCCAAAGCATGGCAGTGATTTTTTCCGGGCAGTGCAGTAGGTAAGATGGTGCCAGTTGCCTGTTTAAAGTGCAAACAGCTCACAAGGCAGCCATCGAGGAGGCAGGCCCGCAGCGCACTAAGTGAGCGCAGGACAGCTAATGTCACCCCCTGCTGCTTTTTTTAATACTTCTGTCAGCGCGGCAACGCGGTGTCAGCCGCTGGAAAAAACCCCTGCCTGGCATTTCTGATGGCTTCCTGCAGAGTTACACGGAGAGGAGACAGACAGCCTGAGGGCTCAAAATGAGATCAGCGCACGGAAAACATGCCTCCCATTTTCATGCTTGTCTCTTTCTGCTGGGGAGAGGTATGTGGGGGAGTGGGAAGGAGGAAATGAATTATGTTGTTTAGATGGACAGCGAGGAAGCCATCATGTTAAGAGTGGACCAATGTGACCCCTGGCCACTTGCAAAGCATCACGAAAATTCGGTGATGGTATTGAGACATAAAAATAAAATAATTATGTCTATATTTACGTACAGCTATCACTGCACTGTGATGGCTAAGTTTAAATACTCCAAGACTGACCCTTGGCTTCCACTGCAGGTTACTAACTTGGGGCCAATGGGGCCCAACACAGAATCACCTGGTTTGGAAGGGACGTTTCAGATCACAGAGTGCAACCATCAACCCAACACTGACAAAAAACATCACTAAAACGTACTGCTACAGAGTGATGCCACTGGAAGAAACAGGTACACAGCAAAAGATCAGAGAATGAGGCCAGGTCTGCTCCTCATAGCAAAAATCTCTGACAATCCTTTAGAAAATGGCTATGTGCAGTGAACAGCCAACTTCCAGGGACTGATTTGGAGTCACCATCGTGAGGACTGTGCTGAAAGCGATGGCAAGATTGTTGGCTTTTGAGAAAAGGGATTAAATGGACCATCCCCCTAACAGAGCCACCCCTATTTACTCCACAGCTCGTGTCCTCCTCCAGCATTCCCGAACCTGGCAGAAGGCATCCTGTCCAGTACAAGAAAAAAGAAGGAACAGCACTGATTTGACTAAATGAAGCATCAAACAGGAAGCAGGAAAAGTCTCTATGGCCTTAGAGGGAATAATCTGTCCAGTACTTGTGGAGGGGAGAAAAAGGCATGTAAAGGGAGGAAGAAAACATTTTCTGGGTTCAGCAGGAAGAGATTTTGGCATTACTGAAGTAGCAACCAATGCAAAATTGGCACACTCTTCCAGATGTAATAAATAAAATGGATCCAGGCACTGCTCTGAGCATGAGTAACAGTGGGGAAGCAGGACAGGAATTCTCAGAGTCTCATAATTTGCCATGTCTTAGGGAAATTCAGGCAATACAGTCTCACAGTTATGAGAATACCTTGGTCACACACCCAAATTATTTTCTGTTGCTTCCAAGAGTTAATGTTAAATGCTGCTCAAGAATAAGTCTATATAGGCATTTAGACAGAGGGTGGAAAACTGCAATTGCTCTAAAGAAACAGGTAGCGATGAGGTTTCCTGTAGCCTGAATCCACCTGAACCCCCAAGGTGGAAGGAGCAGAAAGGCCACCACATCCAATTCACCCTCTAAAATGCCACCTTCACCGAGAAAATTCTCCACTTCATCTTTCCTACCTTTTCATTCTCTGCAAACTCCTGCAATATGATTTGTCTCTCCACGCACAGTTCAAAGAAGTCCTCTGAATGGAAACTTTCATGTAGAGCAGGGAAGAAGGTTAGCTGGTTACAGTCTGACCCCTTCTTATCCATCTCCCTTTCTGCTCCATTTAACGTCAGCTCCCCTATATCAGAGCAAAAGAGATTGCAGTTTTAGTGGCAGTCGGTCAACACCAAAAAGCATTTGCAATTTAGACTTTCACCCAATCTGCTCTACCTTGGGAAACAGCACTATTTATCTACAAAAAACAGACAAGAGAGAAGTAAAATTAGCCCCTCCTAAAGAAGGATGCTTAGTTCAGGGAACTGAGGGCAGGTAACTGCACTCAGTCATAATTCAAACTAAATTCCTATAATCACTGAAGATTCAAAAATATTGAAAAAATGTATTTATTCTCATTTTTACACTCTGTCATCTGATTATTAAATGATTTTTAAAAAGAAGACTCTGTTCACAAACATGAAATAAGGAAAAACCAAAAATGGGAGTCTTTTGGGGGACACACTGAGCACCATCTTAAGAGACCCCAAGGAGACACAAGCCACTCATGTCTTGCCCAAGTTTTGGAAACTAAGGCAGTGCACAGAGACAGGGTAGGGATGATCAGCTTTCTGATTCAGGTAGACTGTAACCACATTCACACGGAAATTACATGGTACTTCCATCTTGTTTGGAGTCTAGAACTATGAGCTCCATTGTCACTTAATTTTTGGGCCTTATCACACTACAAAGTATAAAACAACACTGCCTATTTCCAATTGGGTACACCAGAAGCTTGACATGGAGCAGCCACACAGGAGGCTGAAATCCACAGCCTTAGACTTGGATGACATTTCCCTGTACTATATTTCACCACCCACCACCCCATTCTTCTAATGTCTCACTTAACAGAAAACCTGGCCTTGGATAATGAAAAATATTGACATAATGGAAAAATCTGGTTCTATATTGAACAGTTAAAAACAATTTGACACGTTCATTTTCTTGATGATCTCCTTCAATTCAGAGGCAATTTCAGAGGTAGAACTGGAGTGTCTACTAAGAACGGGATGGGGACGGGGATGATGGGGGGGGAAGGAAATTCTGCTCTTTTCCTTCCGAGTTTAAGCAGTTGGAAGCTTTCCAGGTGCCCAAGAATGCCCAAAGGTTTCATTTCAAGATGGCTTTTTTGCTTTCAGATTTTCTGGTGGCAACAAGAAAGCAACAAATTCTGCAGACAGTTTATTACACCACTTAGAACAATTGTACCCGTCTTTTCCCAGATGTTCAAGTGACTTTTTAGCCCAGACCACCAAAAATAAGTTTTATTTACTAGATGAAATTCTGACCTGGAAGTCCATACATTAACTCTAATTCTCTTTGGCTGTTTGATGATTTAATTTCGCCCTCAAAGGTTACCTGGATTCACTTCAGCAGTGGGGCTTGTTGCATTTCTGTTTGCAAGGAGACCCTGAAAAGAGACCAGGTATGATTGAAGTGGAATATGCAGGGAGGTAAACATAATGTAGAACCTCCTTGCAGAGGAAAAAAACCACATATTTAGAACTATGTTGCACATAAATACTTTGGAAATTCAAATAAACTCACGTGAATGGACCCAAAGGAACAATTAAATGTTGGAATAAATGTCAACAATTAAGCAAAAGGACTGTTGTCTTTTCAAAGATGACCCTGCATGAGGCTCAGTATAGGATAAAAGTCTTATCACCCAGAAACTGCCAGAATCCAAGCTTCACATAAAAGCTGAAAATGGGAACCTCTAACCCAGGTTAGAAATGGGAACCTCCTGATGCTTCAGCTTCTGGTTGACAGGATTTGGCACGTAGACACTACAGAGAGTAGTAAATATCCCACATCTACAGTTCAATGCTCAGTTCAAACCACTCTAATTCCCCTTTTGATCACCCACCAGTTCTAGCAGCCTGAATAAACATAAGACAAAAAGACAGTGGAGCATTCTGACTGGACTCTCTGGCATACGTTGGGAAGTGCTATTCCCAAGAGATATTACAAGCAGAAAGGTATGGTTGGGTTATGCTCTCCTCTGTCTTGGGAGCTCTTATACCAGAAAAGAGGGAAAATCATTCTGTTGCTGCTAAACACATCGCCCCCCCCTCTTAGTCACTCAAAACCAGAGCCCTTCAGTGGGTTCTCTACAACATTGATGAGTCAGGGGACAACAACCAGAGGAAAGAGGTGAGTATAGAATTCCAGCAACTGCTACAGAAATCGTGTGCCTCCTGCAAAAGCTTTCTACCTCACTCTTCATCCGCATCATTGTCACTTGGGGGTTCACGTGCTGAATCCTCCTCCTCATTCGTGAAGGCCCTTCATAACAATCAAGAATCCACCGTGGCTCTAAGGATCGTGATGTGTGTCCCCACAGACCCCTTCTGCAGAAAAGCTGCTCCTCAAGTATCATCCAGTCCTTGGCTGCTTTGCTGTAACCACACTGCAGCATCTGTGGGACAGAACCACTTTGTGACACCCTCTGTCTACTTCCCTCCTCCCATCCAGTAGTGGCACCATCCCAGTGATTCAGAGAGATCTACCCAACCTACAGGTTGGGACCACTGGAGAGGGGTCTACCACTGCAGATCCAGCAAACACAGGTCCAGCTGCCCACTGAAAGCATGCTGTGGGAGATGCTACCAGTCAAACTAAGATACAGTGACAAATATAAGCACGTAGCAAACTTCAGCCTCCTTGAAAATGGCCACTTTCATTACGTTTCCAACTCAAAAGCACTGAGGCAGGAGAACAGGATCATAGAAGCTTTATTCACTCTGTTTTTTATCAGAATGAATGTTCATGTCAAATGGCAATGGCCGTGCTCCTTGAAAACAGTCTGGAAGACTCAGTCAGAAGTGGACTATGCTCCCTCCAAGCATGACATGGATTTAATTATTTCTATTTAGGAGGTGTTTGCAGGGAACTGGGGGACACTAAAGTATCAATTTAAAGGAGAGAAAAAAAGGTTGAATTCCAAAGAATGAAAAGCTTGTTGGTCTCTGCTGGCCAATTCTGAAGCAGAAACATACCTGTGAGAGTTTATTGGTTACGTGCTCGAGACCTCTTGAAAAGTTTTACTGGCTGCTAAGAAAAAAAGGTCAAAGTTCTCAATTTCATTCCTTATACTGCAAGAGTGGAATAATTCCTTTAAACAAAAGAAAAAAATGCTCTTGGAGATAAAGTGAGGATCTGCAATCTGACTGGTGAGTGATGCTATATCACACGTGTGATAGTGCTGATGCCAGGAACAGAGTATTGACTCATTAACTCTCAGCATTTCTCTGGGGATAACGACTCATCTCACTGGGAAGTGATTTCACAGGGTGGACCAAGAGCATCCTTTCAACAATGGAAAGTTCCTGCAGAATATTCCTGTTCTTTACCTGTATGTGGTTCTTGTACAAAGAGGCGTACAGCTCCTGCCCAATTCTTCGGTACCGTTCCATACATGACACAAATCCCTAGAAGAAATATCAGAACAAATTACCTCAAGCTGCTACAGGCATGAACTCTGTGGTGGGCACAAGCAGGCATTAGTAGCTCTGGCTTTTACAAGAATAGTTAGGGAGTATATTGAATCATAGAATAGTTCAGTTGGGAAGGGACCTTAAAGATCATCGAGTTCCAACCCCCT
>BJBW01004849.1:269201-325641 GCA_004320125.1 Scolopax mira
AGCCATAGCTTCTCTGGGCAACCTGTTCCAGTGTCTCACTGAAAACATCAAAAGGAAAGAATTTCTTCCTAATGTCTCATCAAATTTCTCCCTTCATTCAGTTTAAAACTCTTCCCCCTTGTCCTATTCTACACTCCCTGATAAAAGAGTCCCTCCCCAAAATAAGATTGCTTGCCTTTCCTAGGAACCTACGAAATGTATACCAGAGCCACGAAATGCCAAAGAAACCAAACCCAAAATCACAAAAGAGGGAAAAAAACACACAATAAAACAACAACAACAAAAAAACAAACACAAAAAAAATAGGGGAAAAAAAAAAAAGAATCAGAGTGGCTGTCCATTAACTGCATTACATAAAGTAGCAGGAGTGTATCTTCCTTTGGTAAAAGGAATTAGAGGAGATGATACAGGAGAGGTCAGAGCCCTCCCAGTGCCACCAGAAGGCTCTCATGCCCACCCCAGCTTCCCCGAGGGAGGCGAGATGGCTGCGCGTCCCAGCGCAAGGCCCAACCGGCCGGGAAAGCCCCAGCCTCTCGCCACCTAAAGCCACGGCTCAGATGGGTAACTTTTAAATGCACGGATCCCGCCGCCAGGCTGGCAGCCATTCCTCACCCCAAACTGCCTCGCTGCTGCTTGCCCTGTGCTTCTAATTAAGTTAAGACCCAAGGTCTACGTGGTGTGCTGACGAGCACTGGCCGCCAGCCAGGGCCACGTCCCCCCGCCGCCAAGTCCCAGTCACTGGTGGTTCCCCCTGCAGGAAGCTCCTGTTTTACGCTGATGAAAGTCATTACGTTTTTGTTTGCTTAAAGCATCATTAAACCTGTAATCACAGTTGCGGCCTCACGAAACTCTTCCATAATTCATACAAAACTCCCACAAAGGCTGACCTAGAAAGCGACGGCGTCTCTGTGCTGTTGGACCAGGCTCAGCACAGGAGAAGGGCTGAGATCCCAGCTGGATGGGGACAGCAGGTAAAACCCATTCAGAACAACCAGTTCCTCCCACCATTTCAGACACCTCCAGGCCATTCAAGCCCAGTCAGGGGTCTACTGGCAGCTGCTTCAAAGCTTCTCATAGTCTGAATTTCACTGATCAGACCCCTAAGGTCAAAACCCACATCACAAAGATTCTCACTGACTTTGCTGCCCCAGCTCCTGGCCTTTGGAACATGTGAAGAGTCCCCAAGAAGGAAAAATTCTCCTCGCCACGTCCGGTGAACCGAAGACTAACCACTTTGGCTTCCAAATGAGCTATAGCTAGCCACCTTCAACCAGATGAACATGGTCTTGATGATCATCCCCACAGGAAAACCATCTGGTTGTAAAATCAAACGAGCAGTTAACAAAATTGGAGATCACTGTGATTGGGAAAATAAAAACCACCACAAAAAACCAAACCAAAACCAAACAAAACAAACCAACAAAAAAAAACCCCAAACCTGAAAAAGATATCTAATAAACAGGGAGACAACAGACCAGAACAATTACACCATAATGCTTAACAAACAACTAGTTTGAGTAAGTTTCTAACAAATTAACAGTTTCCACTAAAAAATTGTAGGTGATTATCTTTTAAAATGGCAACTCTTTATGCAGTAGATGACATACAACAGTGCCACAGCACAACATCTATCTGGAACAAAACCAATATGGCAGCTTTGGTAATTCTTAATATTGTGTAACATAATGAAATGTTTGAGGTTCACATGCAGAAAAACAGGTGTAAATGCCAGAAATATGACCTCATTTTAAGGAAGAGCAGACTAAAAGGCCATATTGATCCATCCTGGCATAAAAATCTGAGTACGATACCATGTCTTAAGTCTTTTTTTATGCAGACTTCTCTACTTCGCTGCCTTAGACAACCACATTCTAAGCAGTATCAGACCTTTTTGCCTCCTCTGATTCCCCAGACAATATTTAGAGCTTGAAGAGGTGATGGAATTTACAAGCTCTTAAAAAAAAACAAAACAAAACAAAACACCACAGAATCAAAAACCTGTTTCTCCTCTTGCTGCATGGAGACCTCATGCAAATAGAAGACAAAATAATCAGCATCTGGGAAAGGTGAAACCAGAAAGGAGAAAAATGCTGGCAAACAGAGAAATTAGCATGCCAAAAAAACCAGAGTGGATTTTCTATCATTTCTTCTATCAAAGCAATTGAAAGGCTGCTTGTAATAACAAATGAAAAGAAAAAAAAAGAGAAAAAAGGTTGAGGTGTGACTTCTAAGTTAACAGTTCTTTACTGAGCTCTAGAATGACATTTTAAATTATTTTTATATATATTTATGTGTCTCACTTAGCACTCCTGCACCCCATAAATATTCAGACTTGCCATAATGAACTCATATTGCATGATACAGACACCAAATATGCCACAGCTCTTCCCTAAATAAACACGATGCCGTTGGAGCTCTGCTCTTCAAGCCTTTCTTTGGGGAATCAAAAGCTACGTGTTGCATTACAGAACATGTGTCCACACTAAAGAGTGTGCCAAAACTCTTAATGAATAAAAATAAACTTCAAGACAAAATAATTTTGGACTTGGAAGAGCCAAAGGAAAAGCCCAAATGTCCAGATAAAGCTATTAAACAGAACAGGCCCCAGCACTGAGTCCTGGGGCCACCACTTGTAACAAGCCACATGCACAAACATCATACATGACAGTGGCAAAGTCTCTGTATGTGGCAAAACCAGATTTGATGACTCTGATTCAAAAAATCACTGTGTTTCAGGATGTGTTCAGGCCTATACTTTGTAATTTTTATATACAGGTTGTCTGCTACTGAGGGAGGACAGATTTCCCTTTAATCCCAGCATTTCAGATACAAACATACAGATTGCACATATGCATTACTTGGACCTTAAAAGTGGCAATTAAACATGCTTAAAACCTTAATGGGTGATGACTGCAAGAGAGAAACAGGAAATTAGCATCATTAGAATAAGAAAAATGTCATGATACTGATGTGATACACTCTTCCCATCTTGTATAAAACAGGAAAGCCACATTTTTGATGGAATTTTGAGCCTAAACTGTTCTGAGGTGCAAAAACTATCTTTTTGTATTCACTTCAGTTCTTATGCTCTGCCTTTTTCCACACATCTAACCAGACTTTCCATTCCTGACATGCACAATGGAAGCCAAATACTTCTGGTCCTTTCCTGCTAAATCACAGAGAATCGGTCAAACCCTTCTTCCTCAGGCTCAGAAGCAGAGGAGAGGGTTACAGCGAGCATGGTGGTGTTCCAGAGAAGAAGTTGAATTTTATAGTATGTTACTAGAGCTGGGTGAAGTCTCTGATCACCATCCCTGTTGGATTCGCATACAGGGACAAAGTGTGTAACATCTCCAAGTCAATCTAACAGGGTGAATCAGAGAACAGGTACCCCCTGGGCAAAAAATAAGCCACCCATCCTGTGACCAGGCTACTTTTCAAGTGATTTACGATACCCTAGGAAGCAAGTAGGCTCATCTCCTACAAGGAAAAAATATCTCATTAGTCACCAGGTAACAAGCACTAAGCTAAGGCAGATAATGTATTTCTTTGAGTAGATTAAAGAGCAGTTTGTCCTAGTCCTCTGCACACACTCTCCATGCCAAGGGTTGTGTGCAGGCTCCTCTGAATCACAACATTGCTTATTGCCATGTGGGTTTTATTGTCGCTTTGCCAAAATTCATTTAGCTTTTCAACAGACTGTAGCTCCAGCAGTTAAGTGTTGCATGGAAGCTTCATGCCTCAACCCGCCAGGAGGCTAATGCGCAGCGCCAACTGCTCCTCAGGATCACGGATGGATTCCTGGCATCACCAGTTGGTTGGGGAATAGCAAACTTAATGAGAAAAACCTCCATATTTCAGTGCATCGTAAATGTACCCCCACACAGGGGTGGGTTCCAAGAGGATAAACCCAAGGCGTGGTGTACATGTGATGAGACCTCCACGCCGATTTATCAGCGAAGTGCAGGCAGCACAGAAGCAGCTCTACTCCTACAGCAAATGAGTATTTGTACAGCCACGAGTGTGCAGACACACACACTCCTTGCCCAGATGATTCTCTTGAGGAGATGAATCCCTGGGAGAACAGATAACTCGTCTCCAAACAGCCAAAATGCACAATGGGAGGTGAGACATGTTTGTTCTTTAATCCTGTCTCTGAGAGTGACTCTTGTGACTTTGGGATAATTTACTCAATCTCTTGAGGGCTCTGTTTCCATCCTCTCACAGCAGAGATATTGGCTTTTACCTCTAGTGAAAGGTGAAGGTCAGACTCTGGCATTATGGGAAACAGCAACAAGGTCTTTTCTCACCTTCACTTGTTCTTACTCACCATTTTCCAATTTCTATTTAAAATGGTGATTTTCTTTGAACTCCTACAGGTAAATAGAAAGCCCTGAGTTATATACATCTGAAATCCTCAGACACTGGTGTTTGATTATTATATTTGAATCACAGCTTTTCTTGGAGAAAAATGTGCACTTCTAATCCTTTAGCTAATAAAATAATTCCATTAACATTAGCGTATGCTCAGAGTACAAAACACAAAGAAACACCTTAAGCCTAAAATTATCAGTTTTCCTGGAACTCACACTTAGTTTTCTGGGCACTCAGACTCCTCTGTGCATTTTATACTGCTCCTTGCATGGGAGGAGGCATCATATATAAACTCAACTTGTTGATAAGCAAATTTGGCCATATTTCTTTTCCCTATAAAGATTTCTAATAATAAGTAGCACAATTGAAAAAAAAATCATTATTTGTCTCAAAACAAAGAACTAATATAGAACATAAAAAATAATGAATAATGGAAAACTATTTTCTTGTGGGAAAATTTGGATGAGAATGTTGACTCCACACAAAGTTTTAAACCAAAAATGTTATTTTGATTCAGTTTAAATTGCACTTCAGGCTTTTGAATCAAACAATGCATATAAAGAAACTTAATTCAAGCAATTTCTTTTTTAAATTTTTATAAACAAAATGTTGCGGTAAAATTCTGCAATGAATCAGACATATTTGAACCAAGAAATATGAGAAATTATTTGTCTTTATATGTGCAGTAGAGAGAAAAAATAAATCTGTTTCTGTAGCCAGTACTTGTTTCTAGGGTTTCTCTGCAACCAAATAATACTCTGCTTTTCATCCACATTAACACCATTCAACTCATTTGGCATCATTGCTGTTATATGAAAATAAAACTCTGCAATCAGCAGCTCTTGAAAGATGAGATTTCAGTGCCAACATCAAGCTCCACTTGCTGCAATCCTATATCCGAGCTTAAACCTGAACCAACCACATTCAGAGGCAAAAATGCATTTTAAAAAAACATGCAGGAAATATAAAAGATACATCTTTCCCTACAACGTGCAATTAAACGAAGGGAATTCACTGCCAGAGGACTCTACTGAGTTTAAAATCACATAAAAAATCCCTCTGAATAGTTGCCCACAAGTTTTGGGAGGAATATTATTTCTTATATTTCGGGTTTTAAGATGAAACTGATATAAATCAAGAAAGGAACAATTTTCCTACAACAGATTTTCTACTGCGCGTTGTGCTGTCAGACATCCCCTCCTGGAGCCGCTGGTACTGGATTTTTAGGGGGACAGATTGAGTCAGCCTAATCATTTGTATTCATTATCATACAACCTTCATATTCCAACTTCTCTGTTAAAAAGTTATCTTTAATGAATGTGGAAATTATTCCCACACAATTCAGAAAGTTGGGTGATTTGTACTAGATGGAACTAGATAGCTCTGCATGCTTCCATGCAGTTCTTCTCTAACTTCTGGACCTGTTCAATTATTTCTTTATGATCCTGTAAACAATCTGAAGATGATAAATGAGCAGCGTGTAAGATATCCACTTAAAAGGACATAAAAATGGAGTTGTTCAAAGTTAAAGAAACTTTTTCCAGCTTGCTGCAGCATGCTGTAATTTAGCTTTGAGCCAGTTATTAAACAAGACAATAATATTATAATGCAAATTGTTTAATATACATCATTAATAGTAAAGAGCCTGCTTTCATTGAAGTAAAAAAAATGTGTGCTATGAGCAGTTTTGAAATGAATATTTGATTCCAAACTTCCCTTGTGCATTTAATGACATGCTAATTTACATTTTAATTACTTCCTAAGAAATCAAAGCATTTGTTGACAGAAGAACATAATGTCAACTTCACGGTGCACTGTTGGTGGATAGTTAATGAACTTAATTAGATAATTAGTGATGTTAATTATCTTTCTGTTATGAAGATAAAGATGTTACACAAACGATGCACTTTTCAAAGAAATACCATTAAATGTTTGCTTGTTTTAACTCTGTTAACTTGAAAAGCTGGTAAAAGACCAACTGAGTGATAGGTAGGAAAAATAACTGTATAAGTAATAATTCGGATTATGTTTCAAATATTTCTATCTTCTTCATTGCACTTACCATGAGATGCTAAATTGAGCTCATCCCTCCTTCAGCTCAAAAAGCTTTTTATTCAACCCCGCTGCTTTTTTCACTACCTCACAGACCTCCCCACCTTAAACAACTGCTCTCTGCTGAGGTTTGAGAGCCCAGGCTGCTCAGCAGCAGCCTTGATTTTACAGTCAGGTATTGAAAAATGCTGCAGCAATGTAGGAAAGCGTGCTGGCACTGACATCTTGGGTGAGAATGGCCAAGTCTCTGTAAATTCATGTCTGTCACCTGGAGATAAAGCTTCTTTCTTACAGAAGTCAGAGCCCTTTTTGAGCTAATGTTGATTTTATGTCATAGAATGGTTTGGGTTGAAAGGGACCTTAAAGATCATGAAGTTCCAAACCCCTGCCCTGGGCAGGGACACCTCCCACCAGACCAGGTTGCTTTGGTCTTGAACTCCTCCATGATGGGGCCTCCTGGGGCTGAGTCTTCTTTTCCCTCACCCAAAAAATTTGTCAGTATGTTGTGCACATATTAATTTAAAAAAGGACATTATCTCACAAAGAAAAAAGTTGATAGTTTTGAAGGGGGTATTTTGTACTTTGGGGTTCGATTTGTTTTTACCACTGCTTCAACTTCTTAGTTTATTTTCAGTCTATAACAGAAACAAATTAACAACCCAGTGTCCAACCCATTTCTTCTTTCTATTGAGCAAAGCTTTGAAGTCTTGACTGAACTACTAAGCTTTGCCCAGTTAGGAACAGCCATGCTTATCTCTCAGTAAACGCAAAGATTTTTTACTTTACCATGGTATTTAAAGGCTTTGTGTCTCACTACATAGTTCATTCTACTTCTCCTTTTATCTCAATGTTTCAGCCAGGTGCCTATTGCTGTAGGACATAGGTCCATAACCAGCAGGAGTGAAGACCAGCAGCCAGTATCTGAAGATTTTTCCCAAGTGAATACTGAAGGCACCTGAGACACCACAAATGATGCGAAATCCCATTACAGTGTCTTTAAAATGACTACCAAAATGAGGTAAAAAAAAACTAGTTAAAAACATAAATACCATTTACTTTTAATGTGCTCCCAACTTCCTTTGCTGAAAATCCCACCATATACCTTGCTTGTGAAGTGTTTGAAGAAAGAGGGGTGTCAAGGAGCTAAGAAATTAATTTTCTTCCCCTTAGACTTCACCTCTCTGAAAAGTGTATCAAAATCTCTGAAGACTGGCTGGAGGGAGAAAGTGGGCAAGAGAGTGGAGAATATTTGGAACTGCAGATTCACATCTCACTGAGAGGAACAATTTATCAGAGCTGTGGAGCTGTCAGTCCTTGACATGATAAGGAATAACACCAAATGAGTAATGTTTCCTCCAAACCCAGCTCCTTTAATTACAAGCCGCTTCCTTGCGGAAGAGAGACAGAAGATGCAGAAACACCAATTTCATGCACTTGTGCCTGAATAATGTCTCCGTGCTGCCTTTTCCAGATGGCAACCTTTTCACTGGAGGAACTAATGATGTGGGCATATTTAGGGAAAAACCAATAACGGAGTCTTTAACCTTCAACAGCAAAAAGCATGTTGTACAAAATGTTCCTTGGGATACATTTACAAATATCAATTACATTGCTCACTGAGGTGTAATCAGCTGTAATAATCAAAATTAATTTTAAAAAATAATTAAACAGACCCCAGGGCAAATAGTCGATGCTCTTGTAGTATGACATCACAGTCTACATATGTACCTGGGAAGAACTTGCTCACTCTGTAAGCAGCAAAGGGATGTTAAGGAACCAGAAAGATGCTGTGGAAGCTGAGAAACAACTTGCAGCTCAGTAAGGTCCTGTCAGACACCTACTGGTGTATCACAGCCTTCCTGGGCAACATACCTGGAAGTCAACCACTGGGGATAAAGATGCAACCTGCTACAGGCTGAGCTAGAGGGTTGCACACCCTCCAGAGCCAGCCCTGGTTTATACAAACACTTGTCTCCTTATCTCTCAAGGCTAAACTAAAATTTGGACCTTTAATACTTCATATGGAGCAGAAAATGACAGGACAGCCTTGTGGTTAATACCCAATTCTTTCTGCTTATTCAGTGTCTGCAGCAGCAAAGCCAGAATCTCCTCCCCTTGCTCCAGGCCAAGCAGAGCCTTGTGAGCACAAGCACACATGGGTTGCTTGGGTTTTCACTTTGAAGTGCAATAATGAGGCCTCATACAAAAAGTATGCATTAATACATTATATATTAAGGCTTCCAACTGAAGTTCTTCAGATCAATTACTGTATCTTAGTGACTATTTCTAGCCGTGTAGAAAAGGGACCTTAACTGTGTCTAGTTTACAATGGAACATGTCAAGAGACACTCAGAAGCTTCTCAAGTCCAGGTAAACTCTCTAGAGCCATATCAAAGGCTGGTGACAGAGACAGAAAAGACAAAAAGCAGAAGTTACCTCAGATTTGCATGTTATTTCCTTTGTGTTTCGGCCAGGCATTAACCTAATAGCTGAAGAGAGGCTTTCGCTCCAGGAATTGTGCTTGCTCTGCAACGGACCTGGCCCGGATTTATTCTGGAGAATCTTCTTTTCGGATGCTGTGGGCCAGGACAGGAAAAAAAAAAAAGCTTGTAAGACTTGAAGTTGAACCTGTGGGAAGGCAGAAAGTTTGTATCCACCTCACACAAGACACAACATGGCAGTGCCTCACTCCAGCTGAGCTGGCCAAATATTTATAAGAGCACCAAATTAACATATACTTTTCGAGTCTTTGAAAGCCACAAATTGGTCTGCCATAGACCAGTAACATTATACAGACATGAACTTTGAATCCTTGAAGGACTATACACACTGGGATGCCATTATTCACCCAAACATCCTGACTTTAAAATTCTCTGATGGGATACAATTGTCTAATCTAAGGAGATTTCAGCACAAGCCTTGCAACATCACCAGACCATGGCAGGGGGGGTTGGAACTAGATGATCTTCAAAGTTTTTCCAACCCAAACCATTCTATGAATCTATGATTTCAGAAGGGCTGGGGCACAACACAGGAAGCAATCACAGGCCTGCATGAGAGAAGCTGAGAATCTGCTTTATCCAGCAGGTGATGTGAGAGGAAGGGTATAACCTAGGAATCACTGGCTTTCCATTAAGCACTGCATTTACTGCAGTACCTTTGCTTGCTACAATGAGTGTTTCATAAAAAAAGATACAGACCTATCAAGTGTTGCCAAGCTTTTGTCATAATTTCTTCCCACAAAGAAGTGATCTCTGTTATCTTCATGTCCCTTTCTTTGTCATTTCCTTTTACAGAAAGATCCATCTTGTAAGTGTCCTCCAGAGCCTGTCGCCTCTGAGAAATGAGCTGCTTCCAGATGATTTCCACCATTCTCAGAATCTCCTGATGGACTAGGAAACAAAAGAAACTATAAATGAAGAATCTTTTTTCTTGTGTAAAAAGTCAAGCAGTAGATAAAGCAAAACCATCACATTAGGAACAGCACTGATCCAGAGAAACTGCTGGAGTCACTGGAGGTGCTTGATTTTACCTAATGCCTCCATAAGTTCCACTACAGAAAACAGCAGGACATTTCTTTTGCTGTATTTCAGCTCCTTGGAAGAAACAAGTGACACGTCATGTCATGACATGATTCAAACTGGCTTCTGTCTTGGGGTGCTCTGGTAACTGTTTAGGGCAGGCACCGTCCTGCTCTGTAAGGCAAAGGCAACGTTGGCCATTAATTACCATCAGCTGGAGAGGGCAGGCTGCCCTTTGCCTCCTCACTGGGTGCAAGGAAAATCTGGTGATATGAAGCCAACTTTGGTCTTGCATCCACCCCAAAACCTTCCGGATAGCTGTGGCAAAAAAACAACCAAACAAACAGAAGGAGAGGAGCACGTGAGGAAACCACACTTAAAGCAAACTGAGGATAGCAAAAAAGCTAAGGATCCGTGCACAGTTCTACGTGTGTTTTAAATGTATCCACACAAGGATAGTTGCTGGATCAGAAAAAAAAAAAATCTCCCTGAATTAGTCCATGCAGATATCCCAGAGAATGGCCATCTCTGTGCTTGTGGAGTGGTTCTAGCCCACAGCCCAGAAAGATTCCCAGATTCTCATTTTAATGATGGGCTTGTGAGCCAACTCCACTGAAATCAGTTCAAGCTTGTTAAATGCAGTTACTACTGCAAAGCGAGTAAGCTGCTGGAAAAGCTGGATGAGTAAAACAGATACACACAGATGTTTTGCTTAATAAAGAGTAACAATTAAGCCTATGTGCAAATTTAAGGGTTCTGCTTAGACACACACACAAGCTTGTCTGGGTGTCTCTGAAATGAAACACGCTTTTCAAAATGTAAAAAAGTGGAATTAAGTGTTATGTTATTACCATCCACTTTGCCTTTCTTATTACATCCACAAACACACAGACTACCCTGCCTCTGTGCAAGAGAGGTGGTAGGAAATTTTCTCCTCAATAGTATTTCAGGGAATAAATAAGTCTTCTGATTGAAGAACAGTTTATCACTTCCACTTTCTGGCTGAAAGATAATCCATTGCCTCCAGGATACTGAGCACATTAGTAACCTTCCTCTCCTCCAAATTAAATGATAAAAAAAAAACCAATATCAAAACATTTCTGATTTGGTTTTCATTTTTTAAACTCTATGAGGAAAACAACCCTCTCTCCCCAAGCAGCTTTACTCTGCTGCTTCAACAGACACCAAATCAGAGTCGTGCTTTAAACCCCCAGAGTGCAGAGCCCAATGGGACAACTGCTTGCTCAGAAACACTACATATTCTACATCCAAAGTCCTTGGTCGAGCTGAATCCAGCTCAGTATCAGCTTCTACTGATTCCCCCAAGTGGATATTGCCTAAATTTTGTGAAATCTCCCCCCTCTGCACCCACTCCCACAGGTAACAGCAGAGAGATGTAAACAAATGTTATAGAGATGAACATTTGTACCTGCCCGAATTCAGTTGGCAAAGGCAGTACATCAGGCAGATGACAAAATGATTACTTGAGTTGTAAGTTGCAAAAATAATGTCCCACTGCTCCTGCAGGACATTGAGGGTGTTCAGGACATTGAACTGTTCTGGCAGCAACTGCTGGGGTCTGGATAAGCAGAATAGGATGGCTCTGTTTAGACAGCTGTACAGGGCAGTCAGGAAAACTTCCCTTTGAGAAACGGAGCTTTCTAAAACCTGTGAAAACACAAAACAGCAGAGTACTTGGCTTGCTCAAAGAAGTCTCTCCCCACAGATCTACTACTGTCAACTCATTTAAGCTATTGCAAAATTATTTCAGCAAAACTGCCCTGAAATATACCTGTTAGATACAAATCTATTTTTTTTTCTATTTCTGCTGAAGTCCCCAGGATTGTGGAAGAGATTAATTTATTCCTATTCAGCAACACAGTCAGCAGAGTGTGGCACAAAAGAGCTAACTACCCCTTTATGTTGTATCATCTACTTCTGATTGTCATTTAGAGCCACTACATGCTCATGCAAGAAAAAAGGAATAATTACAATCACCAAGTGGATTACAACCATCTTGAGAATCATGGTATCACGACCTCAGTGTGAAAGAGCACATTACAACATGTTTGCAACAGTTGGAAAAACATTTCCTGTGACTCACTCCCATAATCTGTTTGGCAATGAAAATCAGGATTTGCTTGGGGTCAGCAGCAAACATTCTACCATTCAGCTTCTCAACCAGCTTCTGAGCAAAATAAGCAACATTCATCATGGACACAGGTGCCGTTGATTCTGAAACACCGTGAGGATCACTGCTCCCTGGAGAGGATACAAGAGAGTCAATTATTCCAAAACAAGCCAAAATGCAAAAAAAATTACTTGAGACATAAAGTTACCAGAGCTGAGAAGGAACAATCTCATGCCACAATGTCTCAGAGTTGGGACATGTCTAAGGAAACTCCAGGTCTAGCAGAAATACCTTTCTCAGACTGGAAATGATGGCTCCATGCAAAGGATTGAACCAATCTCACTGAAGTATCAAGGACTATCATGGTCTAACTCAGAAAGGACTCAAAGGAGGAAGCAGCAACAACTAACTTATCAAGCTTGTTCATGAAAGCACTCAAGGATAAACCTAAATTTCTTTCTAAATACTCCATTTTTGATGTTCAGAATCTGTTCTCAAAAAGAGAGCAAAAAGTGAAGAGGTTCACGGGAAAAATGGTAAAACTACAGTAATTTATGCAAACTGGCTCACAGCAGGAGTGAATTCACGGTCCAGCCTGCTAAGCTGAACTGTGCTTCTACCCACTTTCCAAGCATTTTTAGCAATTACATCTGCAGGCTAAATACTTAATGTTCTGATTCTCACCACTCACCTCTTGGTCTTGTTTTCCCCTCGCCTTGGCTGACAACACGGAAGACGTCCATAGCAGACAGCAGAACCTTCGTCTGAAAATGTTTCTTCTGCTCACTGGTGGCAGCCTCTGGAGAAGCCTGTATAGTGACCATATACATATTAGTACAGCAGAAAAACAGCCAGGAAATCAGCCCTCAAATCACTTTCAGCCTTTATAAAGGTCTTTTAATTTCATTTCATTGTATCTTTGGCAGATTACACCTGTCAAATGTCCAGATTCAGTAAAATCTTTGCTCAAATAAGAGCGTAGAAATTCCAAGATACACTCAGCACTATCCAAGATAATTCAAAATACCCAACATTTTCCTTAAACACCTAGGCACTGTGCTAGGAAGAGGCAAAAAGAGCAAGGACAACTCCACCTCACTTGTACAGCTTAGTCCTTCTCCTCCCTTTACCAGGCTCAGGATCAGGTGGTCAGAAGAGCCATCCCCTCTTTTAAACTCTACCAAGCCTTGGGATGTTACTGTATAAACCTTTAGGGAACCGCTGCTCCACAAGATGATTTATCTCATGACAGTTGCAGTCAAAGTAGGGATAGTTGGTTTTGGTTTATTTGAGCACTGAAAAGAAATTGTCTCAAAAATCAGTAGACAGGAAGGCTCCATGTGAAATCTTCTGTTCTCAAGAAATTCAAGGGCTGCTCTAATGATGGGCAGGTACTACTAAGGAAAAGGAAAATATTTTTTGCTCCAAGAGCTGGGATCCCAGCCTTATTCTAAGTTTTTGAAAATACTGACTGGATACATCTCTTTGTAACTGATGGCAGTTATTTTTTTTCCTAGGCCACTAGCAGGATAGCTCCTGTCTTTTCACCCCCAGTGCAAGGTGAAGCAGCAAAGCCTGATGACTACAAGAGAGACCTCAAGAAGCAGCTCAAGCGGATGCCCTTGTTTGTTTGCTGGGATGTTGAGAAGACTGTCCATCAGGAGAACTCGCACAAAGTCCCACACTTGTTTCTTGGCAGGGTGTGGGAGGAGCGGGAGAGAGGAGGGATCGACACAGCCCTTCCCTTCAGCAATGGCTGGATCATCAGGAGTCAAAAGGCCTTCAGATCCTCCCTGTGGAAGCAGACAGCAACGCGTTTTAACTCATCATCTTTACATTCATTCTTTCTCCTTGCAACCCATCTCTGATGTGACTCAGGTGCACATACCTTGGGTGGTCCAGAATGGAAAGCCACCATAGCCAGAGTTCTCAAGAAGTCAGGACAGTGCCACACGGGGTCCTGAGCGTAACTGTGATAGATCAAGCCCAGAAACTGGATAATGTTCCCTGGATAGGCAATCTCCCAGGAGGCTTCCGTATCTGCAATAGGCTGAACACAGACAAACATGCATCTAGTCAAGGCAGCATTCTTCTCATTCATATAAACTTGTCTTTGCTCCTCTCTAGGTATTCCTAAGCAACCACCCAAACGCGACAAAACTCTTACCTTGTCCACAGTGACTCTAACCATTTCCAGCAGTAACACAGCTGCCTCCACAGACAACCCCATTTTGAGGACATTCTCTGTAAGGTGGTTCTGCAAGATCCACTGCAACATAGACTTAAGATCTTTCTACAACAGTAGGAGAAGATACTGGAATTATTTATGATACATCAAGAACGACACCTGCTTTCTCCACATCAGAAAAAAAACCCAAAACATCTTCACCTCTAGCAGCTACTCCCTCTCCTATTAAATGTTTCCCCAGGATAGCACTAATGGATTGTCCTCTTCTGAAGTGTATCTTTGGCACTGCTGGAGCAAAAATGTCTTATGGCATTTCAGGACACTGAGGAAATGTACTCAAATCCACTAATTCTGAGATCTCAAATGAGTCTTGACAATGTAAGAACAGACAGGGAAGCTAATCTGAATTACCTTTTAAAGTACAGTAATTAAAGAACCTTTAACATCTGCTTGAACGAGTTTCTTCTGAACATAAGTTTCCTTAAATCAAACTTAATTTACTTTGCTTTTAAAGTATGAAAGTTTAACTTTAACTAACACAACAATCAAGTAGAGTTAACTTGCCCGAGAATCTTCAGAGAAATGACCGCAAATGCCAAAGCAGAAAAGCAACAGCAGCTTCATGCCTGTCCACTATTTTTTCCATACCTTGTCTGCTTCAGGTGGTTCAGGCTGTGGAGTTGCCAGAAAGAGCCCTGCCACGAGCAAGTAGATCTCAGGGATGTGGACATGATCAGTCAGACATCTTTTCAACACAGAAAACCCAAAAACCAAGAAAGGGCCATTGTCAGGTACTGGAGGATGAGTTTTTAAATTATCTTTAAAGGAAAAGAAAAGGAAAACATTCTGAGGAAGTATCTAAAAATGAATGCTATATCAAAGAAAGGATTACAGACCCAATTTTATCCTCATTTCTCTGTGTCCCAGAGACCACTCAGTACTCTGCTAGGCTGCAATATCAACAGTTTACAAAACTTTCTCAGACTAACAGATAATTTTTCCCACTATCATTTTTATTACAGAAATTCTCCCTGAATTCTTCCTTTCTCTCCCCTTCCTCAGAACAATAGGTCTAGTTATCAAAAAGCAAGCTGAACAAATCTTAAAGAAATAGAAGGTTTCAGGGCACAAGCTGACATCTGAACACCTCACCTGATCTTATGCAAGACAAAAAGGTGCATCTCCCTGCAACTGCTAATCAGAAAAGTCATCTCATGTAAAGGACTTTCCTCTCTTCAACACAGAAAAGCTAAAGTACTGTGACAAGCTTGCCCTAGAAAGTAATATCAATTCTTGGTCTACTGAGATCAGTGGGAATTGTATCACTTCCATCAGTGATCTCCTGTCACTGAGCTGGATCAAGGGATTGTTTTGGGAGCATTAAAGCAAAACATACCCATTAGAATACTCAACTCCACAGAGCTCTTTTCCAGCCAGCGCCCAGCCACTACACCCTCCTTGAATTTGTTCAGCAACAAAGGGTTGTGGAGGAAGCAGAGAAGTAGCTTGATTCCCAGCACAACCGTGGTGGAGTGCAGGTAGCTCTGTGTAAACAGCAGGAACCAGTCTGGCCCCAGTGCCAAAAACGTCTCTTCTTGTTCCCTAAGACAGACAGGGAAATGAAAACACATGAAATGACACATGGTGGAAGACAGGAAGGGGATTTTATTAAAAAAAAAAAAAAGTGATTTAGAAGCCCAGGTTTCTCTAGAAAAAATCTGATTAAAGGCATAGAGCAACACAGAATTACAGACTCATCCACAGAGTTCAAGCCACTTAATTCCCACTAAATCCAGCTTCGTATTACTGTCAGATAAAAACATGAAGCTCCTTCTGAGAGTGTGTATCAATAACTGAAGTCAACTACATCCCAGATTAGATCTTTCAACCTATGAAATTAGAAATTCTGGTTTAAATTTTGAAGTCCAAGATGTGTTAACTAATGAAAATGCACAGTTGACCTCTGCCTTTTACTTATAGAAGGTAGAACTATAGTAACTGCATGTTCGTGGTTACGATTGAGGGGTGCAAGTAATCCCACATTAGACTAAGCTGATTTCCAAAGAAGCTGGGATTTCTTCAACTCTTGCAATGCTGAAGAAACAGCAATATCCGAGTTTCTCCTTAGAGATATTTTCTGAAAACATTAAACTTTTTTTCCGGATGTGTGTTCTGATCACACATCTGTGTGAACACCAGATAAATCACCGACAAAAAGTAACTCTGAATCCAGCCTGCTCTTAGTCACTATTTTGTTGAGACTCAAATATTATTGATGTGTTTAGTCCTGGTCAAGCATCAGCAAAGAGGAAATCTAGAAGCCAGAGACACTTACCTATCCCTTCCTAAATTGTTTCTACTTACTCAGAGGACAGATGAAGTTTGTCTGAGCGCATTACATCTAACAGCATCTTCAGTAACTGGTTTCGAAGCCAGATTGTCTTTCCAGATGTTTGGCTTAAGGCTACAAATATCAGAAAGTAATAAAGAGTAATGAAGAGACAAAACACATGTTCCATTGTTTTGATGAACAACCTTGTTTGCACCAGATTAGTTCAATGGAAGTACTTAGTCTTTTGTGGAGTAAAAAAATGCAGACATCAGATTTTAGACTTAAGAATTCCTGCTAAAATAAGAAATGACCAGTAGCTACATTGTCCAAGTCTTCTCTTTAGAGTTACTCAAAACTCATCCAATCCACATACTGAATAATAATCATCTCAGGTTAAGCAGAGAGGGAAATGTAAATGGGCAATCTGACTTGTATTGCCTAGTTGTGGTGTCTCCATATATAAACTACAGTTATCAGTCTCGCTTTAATATAATATATTGTTTAGATGTGCAATAACCATATAGTCTCAACTGAAAGATCACAATAAAAAAGCCAGAACTCTCTTATCAGGAGGAGGATCTTGCAGTAGGTCAGGCCTTCCTTGATATACACACAGTGACTGTCACTTCTTCACCCCAGGCCTTTGTAGTAACATGTTTTCCCCACAGTTTCAGGCCACCTCAATGTAGCCTGTCCCTTTCCCGACTAAGTAATTTGAATGGTATCTCTCCTGCCACTGGAGGCAGAAGCAGGGTGTTGCATTTAAGGTTCATCATGCCCTGGAGAAGAAGGGAATTACTTTAGCTGTCTATCAGAACACATCCACCAAAGGCAGCTCCTCACCTTCACTGGGCATCTCAGCCCCACTCTCCAGGGAAATCTGATTTTCATCCACAGAAGAAGGTTTCAAAGTATAAACAAGGAACAATCCAATCCTTGCAGAGAAAGAGGGAACCAGCTTTGGTCAGCAGAAAGACAGACACCCGTTTAATCACTTTGAGATTACATGCAAATCTCAATACTCATTAACACTGACTGCTAACAATAATTGTTGGAAATTCTAATTGCTGCAGAAGTAAGCTTGAAATAGGAATGTTTACATCTTAACTGATTGAAGTTCAAGAATGAAAAGGATAATTACTAGCATATAAGCCAAACCAACAGGACTAGGTACATATTTGCACTGTAGTTGCAATACTACAGTGACTGTAATACTTTAGGGGAAGCTTTAATGAAACCAAATATTAAGCACAGACCTTGATACCAGCAGAACTCTTTGTGTCATCGTGATAAGGGCCATCACCCAACCCATCGTCACACAAAGATAAGGTTGAACTGAACTCTGTTCTGAAGGCATGAAAGAATTTTTCACCAGTGGGGATCCTGCAGTTTCCAAAGATCTGGGGGCTCCTACCAAAGATGAGGTGAGGGAAGTTCTACCCTAGAGCTCTCTCCAACACTGGCAGGAGTGTAGCTCATCCACAAACTGAAAAGAAGCTGTAGATTTGAAGGTTACCTGAGAACATCCCTTGTGTTAAAGTGTCCCTGCAACAGATGGGAGAGAATAGTGCAGGCCACGGTGATCCTGGAGTTACTGATTTCAGGATCGTTGAAGAGGAAAATGAGCTTGGGCACCATTTGTGCCCGGTAGGCAACTGCAGCGTTCTGACATCCATCTCTGTAAGAAAGCACAGCGACTATTAAAAGCTTTTACTGGAAAGAACCAAAATTTGCTGGGTTTCAGCTAAAAGGATTCTCAGGTTGCGCTGACACTTTGCACCTTTGGCTTTTAATGTTGCCTTGGCAACATTTCAAACCCTGTCAGCCAAATTGAATATGTGTCAGTGATGGAGATCTGAAGATTTCTTTGTGTGTTCTCTACCCTTCCCATCTGCCCTCTCCCCCGGAAACTGCTGCATTTCAACGAGTTCAAAGAAAAGAATGTTATTGAATTTTCAAGCAGTGAGTTGGCAATAATAATGCTATTCCTGTAAAACTCAGCAAGAGACACCACAGAGCTCTGCACAGACCTTTCTGGCAACAAAAAGAAGGAATCTAGCACCCTGCTCTACTCATCCCCTCGCCCATGCTGAGTCTTTGCGGGTACATTTAGCTCTAGTACAGCTGATTAGGGAAGATACTGTTATAAAAAAGTCTTCCTGGGTTGTGTTTTGGGTTTAAACACGACTCCAAATATAATAATATTATTATTATTTAATATTCAATTAAAACATTCAGATTTCCACTCGCCAGCAGATCATTAAACTTTAACTGTACAGCATGGGTTTCATGTGAACCAGGTCACCAGGTAGCTTTCCCCAGTCTGGCCCCACAGTCATCATCATTTGAGGGTGGTCAAATCACTAACTCCAGCCTTGAAAGAGCAATATAGGAAGGATTAACTCCCAGAATCCTCTAATTCCAAGTAAGATAGGACCCTTCAAATCCACCTCATCGCTCCAGCTCCATGTTACGGGTAAACTTGTCCCACATGTTTCCGATTCAAGCATGAGCTTGTGTACCTGGAGGACTGCAAGATCTCCACGAGATGTGAAAAAAGAGTAAGGTCAAGATTTTCTGGTGCTCTCATCCAAAGCTGCAAGACAAAGGAAAACAGGGGTTCTACTGCTCTGCCAAGCTGAGAGGACAGTAACCTGTGGCAGAGAAGCAGTTATAAGTTGTTCCAGGAGGACATAATCATAAGTTCTCAGTTGTTTCTGCAATGACAACCTGCAGACACTGGAAAATCTCAGCCAGCACGAGGAGTTGCTGCTCCTGAGGTAGTCCTGAGGAGCAGACCCTCAGCGTTTGCAGGAACACTCCAGAAACTGCACCGGAGTACTGTGGGGAGCTGTGGTGACAGAGGACCTGCCATTCCAGGAGCTACCACCTCAGCAGGTAAGCTGGATCCAGATATTGGATCCAGGAGGTGCTATGAAGAAGCCATCTTTAATACAGCCAAACCCACAAACTAAAATCATCAGTTTTACCTCAAAGTTGCAGAGAACATAATGGAAAGCACTGTAATTCCTGATGACTGAAGACTCAAAGCCAAGCTCAGCTGTGCCCACGAGGGAGAACATTAACTGCAAAATCCTGTTGTTTAACAACTGTGTCTTCTTCTTCAATAGGTAGGTCAGCAGCTAAAAAAAAAGAATTTTAAAGTATCTTCTAAGTATCAATCTGTATACATAAACTAACATATAATACTTTTTAAATTCAAGACAAACGCAGAGTTCGCTTGGCTGTAGTAGTCATACAGGCTTACATCCTAAGTAAGCATCATGAAGAAAGTGAAGATTTCAGTCCAGGCATACAATTTTGTGCAGAAAGTGAAAGGGTAAGTTTTTGAAGGAGTTTGACAACTCTGTGGCCTCGAACAGGAGCAAAATACGTGCCACATTATGTCAAATGGAATTTACAAAAAGTAACATACAAATATAGTTGTAAATAAGCACAGTAGGTTTTCTAGATTGTTCTTCATGGATGTATTCTTAGCTGCTTGCAAATGGTGATAGCTTAGAAACAAAATAATGTAATGTTGGCATTCCATTATTTGTGTGAAATGGCCAGTTTCTCAACTGAGTCTATCTTTTCTTTATTCAATGAATTCCTGATACCGTGAGAAAAATGTCCAGAAAGCCACTACATTTTGAATAGGGTGGGAGAAGTAGACATTCATTTGAAAACACATATCAAGACATGTTTTTATTACTTGGCTGAAAAAAAAAAAAAGGTTCATAGAGCCAAACAAAGGGCAAACCCACTCCATTGCAACGTGACGATTAGTCAGGTGGAGAGAACACTATTTAGCACAAAGTCTAAAGGAACAGCTCGTACACAAGCTAAAGGCTGGTGTTCACCTACAAGACAAGCAATGTCTAAGTAAGATAAATATCCTCATATGAATCAGGATCAATTTATAAACAATTCACAAATTGTGAAAATAGAAAGTTTATAATAAATGATACATGAAGCCCTAATTTTAAGAGTCTTGTTTGGAGCCATCTCTGTTAAAGAGTCTTCTTTGTTCCATGAGACTCTGCTCAGCCTATGTGGCATAACGTAAACGATGCTGAACTGAAACCTGAGCCTTCACCCATCCAATATTACATATATAGTGCTTAAATACACCCAAACTATCAGTCTGCACAGATTTCAAGTTTGACAGATGAATTTAGGACAGACCTAATCAATGAAATCCAGACAGCACTTGTTTATATCGGCACAATTCCTAATACACAGTGAAGACTGAGCCATAGGAATTAACTGTCAGCCCCACATAGGACAGTGTGTAAAGAGAAACCCTAGGCTGGATGAGCCATAGGGAGGAAGAAGGCCTGCCACGGAAGACATCTCTTGTAGGAAGGACCAAGTCTGTTGGGAAAAATTGAAGACTGGGACACTCAAAAACCTGCTGCACTGGTTTGTTTAGTTTACTAGATCACACCTCACCGAGAGGCTTCTGTCCTCACGTTCCCACCAGCAGTCATACTCTTGTAGAGATTCCCAAAGCTTATAAGCACAGGATTTAGAGCACTATCTTATATCCCCCTCTCAAAGACCTCATAACGCACAAAGTTACAACCATTAAGTGCCTACAGCCTGCTCAGTTCATTGCCATTGATAGGATTTGGGGGGGATAAAGTTCTCCAACCGAGAGACTATAATCAGAATGAACGAACAAAAGAATATCTACCTGGTAGCCATGAATGTGCCTCATCAATTTTTCACTCATTGGGCTACTGTTCAGGATGGAGTTGAGGACTTTGACAGCTGCATACATGGTGTGGTCATCACGGGCCATAGCAATGAGACCCAGGAGAATGGCAGGGCCTCCAATGAAGTTCAGGCTGGTAGCTGCTGGAGAGGACTGGAACACTCTCACCCCTAGGAAATTGCAGCGTTACTCTACCAGGAAGTTACATGGACTAAATCTGTTATTGGACAGAGAAAGGCCCAATTTTTAAATAATATGAAACGCTAAGGCATAGTGCATTTACCATATTGGCCCACAGCAACTGACCCAATAGTCCGCAAGGAACCCGAGAGGTGTCCAGAGATATTCTTAGCTAGGAATATCGGAGTTGAACTGTCCCGAGAGCTAATCCCAATCTAAAACACATAAAAGAGACATTCTAAGAAAAGCTGTGGTGGTACTGAGGAGACAAAAAGTAACAGCCAGATGGTCTAATAGCTTAGATTATTTTACTCATTTTAGACTACAAAAATACTTTTTTTTCCTTCAAGGTTGATTTTTAGGACAAACATTCATCCACCTAAAAGATCCCACAGCCCCATTACTTCAACATGTCAGTAGGCCTGGCATTGGCAAGAATGCTAGAATAGCATGTGAAGGGTCATTGTGAAGGTCATTAAGAAATCACAGACTAAAATAAATTATCATTAGACCTGAAAACTCTGGCTTCTGTTGCAGTTTCACAAAAGGTTTTTAACATTATGTTGATACTGTCCAATCTATTGCTCTCCACAGATAAAAACAAAACTGTAAGTAGAATAGATTTAAGGAAGGGGAAGAAAAGCTGGGAAAAAAAAAAACCTGACAGTATGTAACTAAAACAAAGTCACAAACTTCGCTCTAAGAAACCAATCAGGAAACCAAAGAGAAAATGTGTTTAAGACAAATAATGGAAATTGGTGACCTCTTTGGCAATCAGCCGGCCGTCTACTTCATTGTAGGAGCTCTTTATATCTTGGACTGTAGTGAGAGATGAGCATGTGGCATTGATTCCAAAAGAAATCTTCTCTTCTGCCACCAGAGGTGCAGGATTATAATCACTGTACTTGTCCTCACCTAAAACAAGAGAGATGATAAACCTCTGAAGGAATTTTGTGTGCTCAATATTCAAAACAGGAGAGAGGCAGATGAAAAACAAGTGAAGGAAACCAAAGTTTAGACAGGAGTTTGATATTCACTTAACCATAATCAGAAAAAAGCCTTGACCTGTATAACACAGTCCACGGCACCTTGCCAGAGCTGTATTTTGATATAATTTTTCTTTCAGCAACTCCTTCCCATGCTTGGAGATTTTTGTTGTCTGAATAGACAGCATTCCGAGTACTTTCAGCCAGCCTTTTCACTTTGCTTTAGGCTGGAGCATCATCCAGTGAGACTATTCTGCTCTTTTCAAATGGGAGATGACCATCCCATTTCATTCCGAGCTCTAGTAGAGAGGTGAAGGCACTACTTGTTGAGCAAACAGTAATCAATAACTGAAATGTTTTGTCTGCCTGTTTAATAATTGAAGCTAACAGTACACTTTAGTTAAAAAGCCTCTTCATTAAATGGAATGTAACTTATTCCCTTACCCTTCTCTCCCCAGTGCTCTCTCCTACTCTGCAGGCATTTGCAATTAAAGATGATGATGCTTCTTTATCTGCAGCACCATAAATGCAGAATGTCTCAGTTAAAGTTGCTGCTTTAATGTTTGTCCAACAGAAACTGCAATCTTACATCTCCTCAAGGACATGTTATCCCTCTTTACTCTCCAGCTCTCTCTGACGCTTGATTCCTGCTCTTCTTTTTCTGTTCCATTTACAGTATGTTACAAGATACTCACTGTACCTTGCTACAAACTTGTACAACACTCAGTAAGGCAGATTTCCAGGCTTTTAGAGCGAGCTCCAGGCACAGCTGGAACACTAACAGCAGATTATAAAACTAAAAAGAGCATTGCCCTGACAAACAGTGGTGGACATGGGAATTATCACATACCTTGAAGCTGTACTGCCTGGAAATTGCTACAGTACTGTGGCCCAAGCTTATTAATCACCTCTATGGTTTCCACAGAGATGGCTTCTTCAAATAAGTATGTAGGGCCAAGGCGCCAGGTCAAGGAGGACTTCTGTTTCCAGATTCGAGGAGTAGCTATGTACCCATAGACATCGATAAAGGACGTGGGTTCCATGGAAATGCAGCTGCCTGGTAAGGGCTGGAGATACTGCATCTGCAACAGAGGAAGAATTCACTGAGGGGACCCAATACACTCGGGGTGTCTTAAGGTTGTCCCTGGAAGGTACTGCCTGCCCCCTCTTTCCTCAGTGATGTCTCAGTCAGCGATGAAACAATTAGCAACTACTGTTTACAAATTGGACTTTCTGAAGTATCACAAACATAAGCATTTTGTAAAGCTCAAGCCTACATTTTGTTCAAAAAACACAGTCAAAATCATTCCAAGCCTTGGCAAAGAAAACCCCTATCTTGACCCCAATGTTTTTCCTGTTCTAAACCCTGTAACTCAGACTGTGACATTCAACACAGAAAGGCAAGTTACAGAGAGCACCTTGAGCCATGTACCTAGAGAATAAACAGGTTTTGAAGTTTAGAGTGTGGAAATGCATCAATTTTGCTTCAAGTGAAAGTGACATAACTTAGGAAATTGGACCGTTTCTACCATTTCTTTTTGGTGTCAAAAATTCATCCTCCTAAACTGAATTTACTATTTTATTTAAATGTGGACAGCTCTCGTAGGAACTAGTTGGAGGTGGTTTTGGTAGAGAGAAACTATATTGTACTTCAGGGCTTAGACCTGCCTTCAACAATTTGCTGTTAAGATAAGAGATCCCAAGATTTTACTGATCTCTGACTAATGAGATGCAGAAGCACCACCCACCCCGAGTTCCACCACCCAAAATTAGCTTTTGGTATTGTAACAACCTTCGTGGAATTCTAATTTCTTACACAAACTCTTCTTCACCATACACATCAAGATGAAGGCTTGCATCATGTCAGAGACCCCAGTGCTGGGACCATCATTTATTTACTAAATTCTTGTTTTATTTATTACGAGCTGCTTCACTGTATGTTAAACACATTTGCTGTGAATTCTTTAATCAATTGCAATGCTTAGGCCTAGTTTTATTGATGACTTTCAGTCTCATTTGAAGGAAGGCAAATTAAATTAAATTTTCATTCTTGAAATGGATATAGGTCCCAAAAGGCATTTAGAAGACAGATCATTTTTCTCAAGTATAGGAAAGAGAATATTTGGAATTAAACAGGTTGCTTTACAAGTGAAGCATAAAACACACAAGTGAGCTTTGCATGTGTTGAGATTGATTTGAAATATGGGAACAAGGAGGAAGAAACCAAGGATACAAAATTCAATTAATAAGAGGATTTCTTAAAAAACAAAACTAAAAACACACTACACCAAACAGCTGCAAGAGAAATAGGCTGCATTTTCAACATCGCTGCTCTGAAACATTCAAAATCCAAGTATCAAATCTCAGAAATAATCTGAGATTAGCTACAAAACCAGGAGCATAATGATAATATAAAACAGTGGTTATTCTCATTTATCCTGTGGATTTTGAACCCTTCAGGTGCATTTGGATTGCCTTCTTGTGATAACTCATGCAACCTCAGAAATTCCCCATTTGAGAACAGACTCGTGTGCAACAAGAAGATCACAAGAAATGGAGCAGTAGGGGAAGTAATAGCTACACCAACATTTGCAATTATAGCATTGAAATTCAACCAACTTCTCATAATTGAAACATTTCTTTCATTTCTATTTACTCGAAAAAGAATTATTATTTTAATCCAGGAGCTATCACACACTGAAGACCTAATCTGGATGAACACCCATCTATTCCTGAGTGTTTAGAGTGCCAGTGGGGAGAAGGCCACTGGTTGTTCACTGGGTGTAAGAGGAAAAGGACAGCTGAAATGTGCTGGTGTAAGATACTTGAGGAAACACCATCCACATTGGAATCCTTGCAAAGAGCTCACCAGCCACAGAAGCTTATTTCTTTATGACCTTTCCACTTTTCCAAGCCTTTCTTCAAAAATGGAAGCGCCCTATATCACTCATCACCTTTGTAGGTTTTAGCCTAAATCCAAATAACTTTCAGTTTAGGCTTCTCTGATCACAACTTAATGTGATGTACTTTTTATAGATGAAAACTTCTGAAAATCTTGGGTGCAAACTGAGTGTTCCTCAAAATCACTAATCAATTCAGAAAATTCTGGCCTAAGGGTACAACTGAATTTCATCAGTATAAAGGTAGGTAAAACCAACTCTCAGATGAATGTCACCACCCAAAATCACCCTGGTTCTCTGCATGCTGAGAGCAGAACTACTTCAAAGCACCAGTATAAACTGATAACATACTTCTGAAAAGCAGCACAGATACTTTTTGTATGGATTTCTGACTCCATTCATGCACAGTGCAAAGTGGCAGATGTTAATATATGCAAATCATCATGCTTTGAGTCTCAGGTTAATACTGAAGAGTCTGGTATGTGCATGGGGAGATGAAAATGAAAAGCAAATGTCAGGCACAAGTTCTACACAGAGAGCCTTTACCTTTGCAGAGCCAAGCATCTGAGCATTTATATAAGCTGACACAATGCAGCTCTTCTTTGCTTCCTTAGCAACTGTGACTGTGAGATGATGCCACTGGCTAGTGACCAGCAGGTTGCCACAGCCAAACTGGACTTGCCCTGGAAATGGGGAAGAATTCAGGACCTCACACTCAGGTTCCATGATATCTGTAACAGTAAAAACAGGGAGAGGTCAATAGAAAGCCTCTCTTACCTTCCCTTGCCTCTGGAACACACTATTAAATGCAACACCAAGAACATGACTCTGGAGACGGGGAGTGACTTGGTGCTGTTCTGTTCAATGTCTTCAAAACATTCCCTGAAGGTCTGTTATCAGGACCTGAAACTTGCACAACTTTCAAGATCCCTCCAGTGTGCCATACTCCTAAATAACACCTTCCAGCTACCTCAATGCAGCAAAACCAGACTGAACTGGGACAAATCCAACATATTCCAAGAGGAGAACCCCTCAGGATATTCACTGAGCTAACCAACACAGAAAACAAAGTGAATTAATGAGATGATAAAACTCTGCAATAATTTGTAGTTTTTATGAAGAGAGGCAAGCTGGGATTTGTAACCTCATCTAAGGGAATCAGAGCACTCCCACAATGTCAGCTGTGCATGAAAAATCCCAGCTACTATTCCCACTCCATTTCCAACCTCCTCTGCAATGTTCAATCACATTCACATTTGAAGTATCTACTCCGCTCAATAAGGGGAAAGAGATAAATGAAAACAAGGCCAAAAGATTAATAGGCTGGCATGATAGAAAACATGAGAAAAGCCTTACCGAGTGGCTGGAATTCCACTTCTTCCGTGGAAATAACCAAAGAACGGTCCTGTGGGAAGAAGCTCACTGAAAAACAAACAAATTCTTGCTCTGTTCTTGACATGTGCCTCACAAGCGTGAGGAACCGGAGCGGGTGGCTGTCGTGCACCGAACCAAACCTGCTAACAAGAAACCAGCAGGAGAGTGACAGGCCACTTGAGGGAGGGAACATCCTGGTGCCTGTGGTCAGGAAACAAAAAGGCAGTAAGGCAGCTGGTTTCCTGCTTTCTTTCATTTGTAGCCCAAACCATACAAGAACCAACATCAGAATATGAGGCTTAATTTCCGTTCTTTTCTATTACATTTCCCTGCTTATCTTCAATAACGTAGAGACTGCACATAGGAGTGTGTGCACGTGTATAAATGACTTAAATTAACTAATGAGAAGTGACTACTAGATCTCCATGCTTGTCAACTGGGAAGCACTGAGCCAGAAATGAGTTTTCACAAAGTTCACAAAACCGAGGAAGCAAAAGGTACAGCCATTACCTAATTCATGCAATAGAGGATTTTGATCTACAGGAGTATCATGTTCAGTGACAGTTTCCATTCCTTGCATGGGAGATTACCCTAAAATCTGGTGGCTCTTACTTGTTAAGACTGTTTTCTTAGCAGTGTGCTTTAAATTTGCATTGCTAATAATAATGCTAATGTACCACACTATTAAGTTGCATCTGATATTGCATTTTGGTGAGCAGTCTGAGTTCTACAGCTCAGAGCTGGGCTGGGACACAGAAATGGAAGTGTATTGAAAAACTTATTTGCTGCTATTTCTTACAAATGTTGAATCCTTTCAATGGGGTGAGTCAAAGTGAATTCATTTGGAATTCAAATATTCATCTCAAATACTGTGTCCAGTTTTAAGCCCCTCACTACAAGACAGACATCGAAGTGCTGAAGGGTCCAGAGAAGGGCAACGGAGCTGGTGAGGGGCCTGGAGAACATGGGAAGTCCCATGAGGAGAGGCTGAGGGAGCTGGGGGTGTTCAGCCTGGAGAAAAGGAGGCTGAGGGGAGACCTTCTCTCCAACCCCCTGAAAGGAGGGTGTAGCCAGGGGGGGTCAGTCTTTTCTCCCAAGGAACAGGCCATGGGACAAGAGGAAAAGGCCTCAAGTTGTGCCAGGGGATGTTAAATTGGATATTAGGGAAAATTTTTACACTGAAAGAGTTATTAAGCCTTGGAATGGGCTGCCCAGGGAAGTGGTGGAGTGTTTAAAGGACAGGTAGACATAGACATATGGTTTAGTTTTGTCAGAGTTAGGTTGATGGTTGGACTTGGTGATCTGAAAGGTCCCTTCCTGGGCAATTCTATGATCATCAGGAATTTAAAAGATGGGTAGATGCAGTGCTGAGAGTCTCTTCCAACCAAAACAATCCTATGACTCTATAAAAGTGCTTACCCATGCCAATTCCTCCTGAGACAGATTGCTCTGCACTGGGCCCCAGGACAGTGGCCAAGGTAGGGAGGTATAAACACCTATAAAAGCAAGCAGGCACCCATTCATCAGAAACGCAAAATCATCCCTGAAGGTCATCAGTGACTTAATACTGCAGAATCACCATTGAAAAGCAGAGTCTATGCTACCACAATAAAACAATAATAAAACAGGTTGCCAAAAAATTGCTGCAGGGCAGGCAGCAATAGGGCACAAGGATTGACTAAGATGGAGTAATAAGCTATTAGTTGCTGTCTCCAGAATAAGGGGTTGAATACCACAGAGCAGCTAAAGAGAAAAGCAAGAGCAGCAATACCCATATCCTTCCAGGGACATGTCAAACTCCACAAAGGATGGAGCCAGAGCAGCGCTGCGGAGCTGGAAGTGTCGAGGTGACGTCATGGAGATGAGACTCATTGCAGTCTGGAGTGCCAGTGTAGATCCCTTAGACACCCAAGGAGAGCTGCTGGCAGCCACAACTGTCTGAGGATCACTTTTACTGTCCACTGTGTCCTCTTCTGAACCTACAAGATCAACAGAGTGCCTAGTCAGATCAGTGTCTGCAATGTATTTTTCAATCACATAAAATTGTGATTATGTTCTTTCTGCAAAGAACATAAACTCCAAATTTGCACCCTGCTCTATCAGGTGTCTTATTGGCACAAGAACAGTTTAAGCACCAAATACTACTACTATCACCTGCAATTTATGGCAGAACAGAGAAAGGACTTGGATGGAAAATGGCCTGCATGAGCAAGGTGGACTACTGGGATATTTTAGGGATTACAAAGAGCAGTGCTTTTTATTCACATCTTTATTCTATTTCTAGCGATAAATCACAGAAAAAACATGCTGAAGATACTCCCCTTGGTTTGTGGAATATTGCTTCCATGTCTGTCTTGGAGCAATCTACTTCACCAGCAGTTTCTTGTCATTACAGAGACATCCATAACCCAACCCCTGTCCTTCCATTACAGAGACATCTATAACCCATCCACCGTATCAGCACCAGGCTGTTCGTTGTGTGTTTACCTTTACTCCAACCTGCATTAGCTGAATCACATGAAAGGGCATTGGTCTTGGTTTTGCTGGGCTTGGAAGGCAGCGGTGGAGAACCTCCCAACCAAAGAAATTGCCTAATGTGAAAAAAAGAAGAAATTAACCAAAAAAAAAGAAAAACAATCAAGTCAGACGCTTTGGAGTCATAGCAACCACGCAAATACAGCTCAGCCCTCTGTAAACCAATTTCCTTATTGTATACTAGATTTTAAAAACATCCCAAGGAATGTTTTCCACAGTATCATCACAAATATTTGTTTTGCTCTACACTCCCTTTTTCATGTTTTTTCTATTGACAAAAAAATCACAGGTTTATATTCTTCAGCAATACTTTTGAATACAAATTTTTCAGAAAGATCTATGGGGTTGTTTTTTGGGGGGGGCGGGTGGGTGATGAGGTGGTAGGTCATTTTGTTGTTGTTGCTTTGACAGTTTTTTTTTATTTGTTCATTTTTAAGAAACTCTGTTCCATTTTTGAGTAAAATCAATCCGGTCTTCCACTGCATACCCAGCTTCACCTACACTCTAATCCCCATTTGGTACTCTCATGCCTAACAATATTTAGCATTAAAGAAGAAAGTACCTCCTCAAAGAAGAAACAAGAGACTGGGAAACAAGATCATACTTCTTAATTTTGCAACTGCCATTTGCCAGGATCCAAGACAAGAAAAAGTCACTTTTACTCTTCAGGAAGGAGCTTCACCATATGAATACCAGGAGAGTTGTTTTGTGATTACTTAATTAGTTACCATACCTAAAAGGTATTCATCTACAAGCCTTGCAGAGATGATACAGCAGAACACTACAGGCTCTTACCATCCTCAGCTAGTCATTTAAGCATCTACCCTGTGATCAATATTAAGTATTAACTGAGATTGAAACAAAAGGCTAAGAGTCTTGCTGAATTAGAGCACTACACAAAGTACCCAATTATTACACAAACCTTGCAAAAAATTTGCACCACTAAGGGAAACTGGTTCCATTGGATACAATCTGATACCTCAACACATCTGGCTCGATAGCCTGCGAGGCGAGTTTCTCGAACACCCTCGTGAGGGGCAGGTGGAGCGGGTGGCTCTGGTTGCAGAAGGCATCCTGACAGGAGGTGACGATGGTGCTCAGCAAGCCAGACCCACACATCACCTGACGGCTCTTCTCCGACTTCACCAGAGACTGGATATGATCAACCACAGCACATTGGATTTCCTGTGAGAGCTGAAACGGGCACAGAACCGAAGTCATTGGGCTGGAACTAAAACTGTACATGGTAGTTAATTATTTTTTTTTTCAATTGTCTAACCTTTGAATATAAAAGTCCAGCCCAGAAAAGAAGCCTCTAGGGCCAGAGGCTCAAGTGTAGCTACATGGCTGTCCTATAAAAATCTGCACTTGAACAGTGTGAGTGGAGTCACCTGAGGAGTTGCTTGGCCACCCACAGTCGAGCTTTTCCTTCACTACCACGGTGTAGTGGCAGGAGAAAACTATTAACTTTTATTCAAAAGAAGCAATCACCACCAAGGACAGGTTATTAGGCATAAACTCCAGGACCAGTACAGCAACTCAGCATATATTTAATATCAAGCACATATAGAGTCATCTCAACGTGATCTACTCTATTCTAAAAGCCTTGTTCTTAAACAAAACTGTATCCAGCAATATCATGAAGTACTTGAATTTTAAACACTTCTCTACACGTTTTGCTGAATTGAAGCTTTACTTCATTATTGCTTCTTAATGGTCTTAAAGTAGTATCTCAATTCTCATAAATTATCTTCAGAGCAATTGGTTCCCAATTAGGAATGGGCCCTACCCCTTGACCTAACCAGATCTCACACTAAAGTACGCATCATATGTTTAAACACAAATCTTAAAAAGATTAGATGTTCCCCACCCCCAAGAGCTTTTCAGATTTCTCATATGCTCTTCTAGGAAATATCTATGCAAACTTCTAAAGAATAGGACAATGGTGGTGACAGACGTGCAGACTGGGACATTGAGATTTGATTTTATGACATGAATAAGAGGCAACTTCACTGGATTCAGAATAAGCTATTTGAGGTAAGAGGGATTCAGCTCCTTTGCATCCAGACAAAACTCAAAGCCAGTACAGAACAAATTCAAAGCCAATAACATATATTTCCAAAGTGCTCAGCAACCAAAAACCCCAGTTGCAACCCTTGGGCAATAACAACAACCCATTCGACACAATGTCGTGTTGTTTTTGTGAACTCAGCTACTATTTTTGATATCTGAAGGGAAGGTTTTCTTCTCTCTGAAGGACCAGTGCCACAAGTTTCACTTGGCATCTCATTAAATACAGAAACCACCCACCAAACTGACCGGACTATTTTTGACAGAGAGGCACTTATTGCTACAGTGCATCAAAGCCTCACTTACAACTTTATGGATCTTTTAATTACTGGTTTCTCCATTTATGCTGGATGCAGGAAAGTATCTGGATGCATAAAACCACACAAAAACACAGAAGGACACAGGTCTTGACTAAGTGAAACTACTGGTTTACTCCAAAATAAATCCAATAAAAGCATAATGGCATATGAAAAAATTGATTATTTTCATTAGCTTAGCAGCTTTGTCAATATCAGTATTGTCTTGTTTTGAATAAAACGTGCTGTTTTCATGGATCTTAGTTCCAGTAAAATGAGATTTTAGTGGAAACATTAACGGTGGCCAGTAAACCAGCCTGAGTGTCTCTATATGCATGGATTGATTTTCCCAACACGTATTACTTGCACCATGAATCAGGATATTGAAGGTGCAGTTAGAATGTTGCTGGGCTCACAGCTCTGCTCAGATTGGAGTCTTAATGACAAAATTTGCCTGATCTGTTTAAGTAGTTGCCTGATTCTTGCTCCTAAGCCCCTATAATTCCAAAACTTGGTAGCTGAATTCACTGTTACTTGTCTTTAAAATGATTACTCTATGTTTAAGATGAGCAAGAATCACAGAATCTTAGTGGTTGGAAGGGACCTTTGAGATCATCAAGTCCAACCACATTAAAAAAACCAAAAAATTAAAAAAACCACAAACCAACACCACCCCAAAAAACCCCAACAAACCCATAAACCCCCCACAAAAAACCACCAAAACTTTGAATCTCTGGTGGTGTGGGTTTGGTTCAAAAGGATGTTTATTTTCTTAGGGTTAAGAATGATACAGCAATAATTTAGTTGTAATTGCAAAAAGCAAACTTACTTTCCAATCTCAGGAGCACCTCTCACTTGGAAAGCCAGCAGACCCTCATAGAGATTTCAAAATAACTTCCTAACATACCACAGAGATTTACTTTTACTAATGAAGAACTTAAGGCACCAAAAGTAGCACTTGCAAAAAGTTCCAAGTTACCCAGGATTTTAAATTGTACCTTCAAAAGAAAAGCTAGACATCCATCAGCCTAAAACCCTTTTGTCTGCAGAGAGTTTGAGTCACTTCTGGAAAATCATCTGTGCATTCTTTTTCACCATAAAACATTATCAAAAATAAATAATTCACAAATTTATCACAGCTCACCAGGGCTAGTATTGCCTTCTAGAGAAAATACAGTAGCAAGTCTTGGCCGTTTGAAGCCAGGCAAGGAAATCTCTTCATAAAGTTAAGAATAATTTGTTTGTTTGTTTTGGTGGTGTGACAGAACTCTTGCTTGCCAAATTACATTTAATTGTAGTATTTTACCCGCTGTCTTAGCTAAATGCAGCATCTCCTTCTCCTTTTCCTAAGCTCCTGTGCAGTGCTCTAATATGATGTTCATCAAGACACCTGAGATGAAGGCAAAGCTGTTTCCATGTGCTGCCTTGTAAATGCTAAGACTGCATGAAAAACAAGACAACGTAGAAAATGCTCTTCAGTACAGTCAGCCAGGGATTCTTGGCAGAGTTCCTATCTCTTCAATCCAGGGCATATTACCAAGATTTTAGTGCAACTTCAGAGACACCGGGACTTTTTAAGGAGAAAGTGAATAGCGAGAGAAAGAAGATAAATAAAAAAAAAAGCAGGCTGTGGGGCTTGAAGCACAGGAGGAAAATTGCTTGGTCTGTATTACCAGTGAAAGCTTCAGAAGTTGGGTGATCAATGAACAAGCAAACTCCTTACTAAAAGCCCCAAAATAACCTTGGAAAAGAACATACAGACAGGCTGTGCATTTTCTATGAAAAAAACCCAAACAACCAAACAAACCCACTCACGCTGGAATAAGAACAGGCTCAGCAAAGAAAAATCCCCCAGGAGACAAGGCTGGAGCAAAGCCAGTAGGAAAGTGCTCAGGGGAAAGAACTGACCTTCAGCCTCCAGCCCAGACTGGAGGACACACCGCCAGGGGGTCTCTCATCTCCCTTCTCCTACCAGAGTTCTAGTCCATTCTCCTTTTCTTTGTCCCAAAGCCTTGGTTGCCCAACCAAAGGGGAATGAAGTTATGGCCAAATACCCAAAGAATTTAGGAATTCACTGTGATATTAATACTTATATTAGCAGTGATATTAGTAATATATGTCTGAAAGCAGACAAATCTGTCATATGGTCTTCTGTGGGCCCTATCTATGTCAGACACCTTTTCAGTTCAGAAAGCATTTACATTTTTAAGAAGTACAAATACTTGGAATGCATTATGCTGTTCACACCTGCAGTGAGAACAACTAGCTCGGACAAAATTTAAAACAGAGATAAGTGTCTTTTTTAAAGTTGCAAAGCCCTTATTGATGCACAATGTTTTAGTTTCACAACTGTGAATATGACAGCAGTTCATCATAGGAGAGACGTGGATAAAAATAGAGAGGAGGAATCCAGCTGTGGAAGCAATAATATTATTGAACAAAATCATAACAAATCATGTGAAGGTTGGTGTTTTCTTCTCCCCTATACTCACAAGAAACCTGCCAGGATGATGACACAGAACTGAATCGTGCTTTGATTCTCTTCTTAAAATATTCTTCTTTCCCTTACCCAGCCCTGTCAGCTCGAGGAGCTCTCTTTATCTGACATGGGGGACAGAAAAGACCTGGCATCACACTCGAGAGTCTTAAAAGCCACAATTCCAAAATGCCAGCCAAGGATGAGGTGGGCATGTCTGAGGGGAAGCTTCTTTCTTTTTAAGGTAGAAAAAAACCCCTGTGAACATCCCAAGCCACACATCTAAAGCGGATTTCTCACTTGTACTTAGTTTTTGACATGTGGCAATGGCATTTTTCATCACCAAACAGGCAGCATATTAATAAAAGGAAAATCCACCTTTTATTTGGTCAAACTGGATGCGGTTTGATGGGAACTGGATTAGTACCAGACCCGACCATGAACATGTGCAATATCCTCTAAATACAGTCTACTTACTCAAAGGCTGTCTCTTGGGGGGTTTTAAGGCTTTTAAGCAAGTTTTCATACCCGTATGACATTAAAACGATTTTTGATCATACCTAGGAATGGCAATAACATACAACCACAAATCTATTCTCCTCAGATTTTAACTGTCATTCTAGACAGTCAGAAGAAATGGCTGAAGAGCCAGACCCCTTGTTTTACTGTCTGCTGCTGGTTTTCCTGTGCTGACAGGCTCAGCATTACTCCAGCCCATTGCTGCTTGGGTCTGAGAAAGGTCACCGAGAAGCAGCAAATTTGGCAGGAAACAAATATTATCTCTGAGGGTCACAATCAAAGTGCATTAGTTTTATCGAGTTCCATTAGTGTTTCTGTAAAAGCAGTGGGGGTTTTTGCCATTTCTGTGAAAGAAAAGGATTTGCACGTGACCTGAACTGATTCTGAAGATTTTTCTGGATTACTCCAGAACACTTGGACCTAAAAGATCTACCACAGTGCTAAAACAAGCAGAAAGAGATGAGTTACTACCTGTTCTTCACCATAAAAAGTGCACTATTTGATTTGGGCTTAAACTCAGAGCAAGAAGCCCCTTCAGATTTCTGAATGGGAGTCTACACTCAAAAAGCTCCATCCACAAAGAAATTATTTCATCTTTCAAATGCTGCTGTACACTGTTTGTGGCTGAATAGATATATTCAAAGGGATATTTCTTCAGTTTTTAGCCTTAACCCAGTACCTCCTCTTCACTAGCAAGTGAGGGTCCACCTTTTGCATCAGATCTTTGCATCTGACTGCCACATTCCCAGGGTTCATGCACGTTATGAGCAGAGGTGCTGAAGTCCAGCCTTATGTCACTCCCTGGTAGCATCAATGAGCTGACCAAGCTGCCAGACAGGAGGTTCCACTCGTTCCCTCACCCACAGAATTAACCAGAAAAACCTCTATTTTTCCCCTCTCTGGGTCATTTGATGACAACTCTTCAGGACATGTGCTGACTCCTACCTGGAGCCAGGACCCCATGTATCAGTGGTCCCATTTTAGCTGAGGCAATCCTATTCACAACAGCAGTCCTAAACAAACACTAGCAGTATCAATTTCTTGTTGACTAAGAAAAAAGGGAGTGAAAAAGAAGAGATGAACACACTTCCCTACATAACTGAAATTACTGGAATTTGTGCTCTAGCCCTTCATATTTTTAAGAACACTGCCATCTACTGAGGGTCTGAGAGGCTTTCTCCCTCGCACAGCTCAGCCCTAGAGCAAACGCTGGTAGTTTCTTGATGACACTCTCTCTCATCCAATTAACCATTCTACTTGTTTTTCAGAAATTAATTACTGTAATTAACAAAATCTCACTCGCTGCTGGCTTGGTTCTGCTACACGGGGCTGGGATGCACTAGCTGTTAGTTGCATTCCCACCTTCCACAGCTCTGGGTGAACAATATGGTTTTATTCCAATCTCTCCCTACGTACTTAAACTGCATCCAAGCATCAGAGACCAGAGAACAGATATAATATTGGCCGTATATCAGTTCAGAGTGGGCGTGTGTATGGACATTTTGATAAAGCAAAGCAGATTCTAAGGTGCATTAGAAGTTTATGGACCATTAGGTCTGAAGAGACAGACCGTTCTGGTTGCTGGGTCCATTAGCAGTATTTCAAAAAATTTTCAAGGGATTTATACACTTGTGCCTTTGCAGTAATTATCCTGGGACCAAGAGCCATGGGTACAGAAACACTGAGTCAAACTGAGAGCCAAGAGCCTTTGTTCTTCTGTTAGCTGTTGACTCTGTGAAATTTGCACTGTTCTTTCTGCCAGCGTTCCAGGTAAATTTTAATAGTTCCACATCTGCAAAGAGTAAGTAATTTCCTGGAAATGAAGGTACAGAAAAGCAGACGATGCTGCTCAGATGGCACTTTGATATGTTCAGACTCACCTGAGAGTGTCCCTCTTTGTACAGCTTTGGCAGCAACCTCACCATAACACAGACAGCACCGGGATGTACAATGGGGCAGTCTCCCCTCTCCCACCTGCAGGAAGAAGACACATAAGAATTATCATCATAATTATCATTCACAACAGCAAGGAGGGTCCAACAATACTCCAGCAGAGGCCAGCATTAGATCTTCCCAGCAGTAACCAAGCTCAGCATTTGAAACCAAGCAAATACAGATGCCCTGGAAGAGCTGGAAGGATCCTTAGAGGACCAAAGGCAGGACAGAACCTGCTGGAGCTGCAGGTTCAAAGATTGCAGCAGCCTCTTTAAACAAACTTTGCCTTTGCAGGTACTTGCCGTACAGGGAACAGACAACCAGAGGGACCTCTCTGATGCATCAGCCCAGAACTAGTGCTGCATTTTTCTATTTTCAAGCAGTCTGTAGCTTTGGTCAGACAATACCTTCAGTACTTTCAAACCAGCAGAGCAATAAGCAAAGGTCAGACAGTCTCGATGAAACCAGTAAGCCACCCTTCCCTTCCAACACCTGCATCTGCCTAAACTAATTAAAAAAAATGTTAAATATCTCTTCTTCCCCATCACTTTTTTTTTTTGCCACGTATCACCTTTGTACTTTCAGACACAGGAAGGCATCAGAGTTATGAGACAGAATATCAGCCAGGATGCAGGCTTGAGGTCAGATACATCTCAAAGACTCAGCACAGCAGTAACTCTAGTTTAGGCACTGCAGGCTCACCGTGTTCAGACTGTCATCAGCATTTCTGCTGATCTCTGAACCAGAGATGGGATGTGCACTGTCAAAAACATCTGTCCTAAATAGATCTCGTGAGGAAAGCAGGGGCAACATCTATCAGCCATAAT
This sequence comes from Scolopax mira, assembly GCA_004320125.1. Lineage (NCBI taxonomy): Eukaryota > Metazoa > Chordata > Aves > Charadriiformes > Scolopacidae > Scolopax > Scolopax mira. The sequence goes on from BJBW01004849.1 coordinate 306,618, forward strand.
TAGATTGAAAAAAATAAAGCACAATATGCTTTATGGACTGTATAAAACAAAGGGTACAAGTAAAAGACTGTGCGTTAAAAAAAAAGGTTAAAAGGCTGTAATTAACTTTTTAGCCACTTCTTAAAGGGGTCATCTGATACGACAGAGCAGGGAGTGAGGTGTAGCACACTGCCACGCTGTGACAAACGAGTCTTACTGCACCCCCAGGAAAGATGCTGTCAAAGAAATAGCAGTTTTGCAATATTTTCTGTGTAATGAATCAAAGCCGTCGGGAATGAAAGGGTCAACTGCCCTGCAGCCCAGCAGCTTGCAGCATCACTGCCCACAGGACAGTGTAAGGGGCTTGAATATTACTCATTAAAATGCTGATTTTTCCCTCGTTTCCCCTTTTCCAGGGATGTTAAATGTTGCAGGACGGGGCATCACAGGCCACCTACACTGACGTCACTCAAGTTCCTCCTTTTGTGTGGCACAGCCCCAGGCTGAAGCCTTCTTCAGGAGGAAGTGTGAGCGTGGAGTACAGCAAAGAGGAAGCTGCCTCAGGGGAACCACGGGTTTGGAGGAACTCTGGGAACTTGATTTCTTGTTTTTATTTTCAGAAAACTTGCTGCTGGAAAAGGACAGAGGCTGTGTGGCCTGAAGATCGATGGCCTGCCCATACACACTCCTCTGATGTGTTTGCATACACTTGTCCTGGACACTCTCCAGCCACCTCTGGCTTCCCTTTGTGCCTTCACATCCCAGAACCAAATCCAAACTGTCCCTAACCAGACACTGGGAATTGAATGGATCACAGTTTATGATTAATTTCCACTCCCATGTTGCACATCAGAACCTTCAGCCCAAACTCTGCAACTCCCAGGGTTGTGTGTCCCACTGCTCCACTGAACCCCAACTCCAAGTGTGTCCCACTGCTCCCGTTATACCCCAATGTTTATGATCTACCTTTCAAAAAAAGAGGTCACTCCTGCTGTCCAGAGGCCTAGGAGCTGGGACTATGGCACAGATCTGTTCTAGGCAGGTTATGTCACACCTTATCTCAGTTTAATACCATATAAAATGCAGATACCTGTCTTACTATTATATTTCCTGTAGTAAATAAAGACTTACTTCTCTTCAGGGTTTTCCCATAACCTATGAGAAGAGACAGGTAATTTGTTGCCTGGTCTTTTCAAAGCAACAGGATGCTCTTCTTGAGCTTGGGGTCCCTCCTGATCATCTCTCAAGGTGTCTCCCATCTCTGTCTTTCTCTCCTTGAAGTAGTTCTCCAGATGGAGAGTTCCTTTGACCATGTGATCAAGAAAATTCAGAATCCATATGCAGTTCTTTAGCCACAGTGGGAAAGGTTCTGAAGAGCAGAAAGCTGCATCCAAGAATTCTCCAAACGTCCTTGTCTTGTCAAGGCTCAGAGAGATTTGCCCTTCCCCTTGTGTCCAGAAGCATCCAAGTGACCCAAGATCCTCTGCCATCTTTTCAAAGAGACCATTCCTCTGGAAGAAGTTGCTGTTGACAGGGTCCAGGTGCAGGGCTGCTGTTATCCCCTGAAGTGTGTAGAACACAAGCTCCAGTACACAATTCTCTCCAACTGCTGCCCACAGCCCAGAGGGAGGGTCCTGCAATGCACCTTCCATGTCTGAGAGAAGGGACAGGAGCCCATTGAATCCACTGCAGGTTCTGAAAGCTGAGTGACTCTTGGGACACTCCAGTATCCTCAGGAGTGACTGCAAACATGGGGAAGAAAGGAGACAAAAGAAACACTTAACTAAGGGACAAAGAACCTTTAGAATATTTTAAAATTCCAAGTTTGTACCAAAATTCTTTAACTGAAATTTCACTCTCTTAAGGAAAAAATAAATCTTAAGGAAGTTGTTCAAAGCAAAGGTCACCACTGCACAGTTGTTTTCCTCCTCCCTTCCCCAATACACCCAATGAGTCAAACAACCCAGTGCACCCTCAGGAGCAATCCATGGAGTCAGCCTGAAGTAGGGACCTTTCAAATCTGAGGCTGTACCTTTTCACATTGGAAAGGGCTAATTTCACATATAAAGTTTCCCGAGAGATATCCAATGACAGAAGTTCACTTCACAGCCTGATGAAAAGGAACAGTTTCTAACATAACTATATCTGTCTGTAACAGGATCTAGGACTGTGAGAAAGGGTTGCCACAACTGGAGGGGGAGGGGAACTCTATTACTGTCATTCAATTTTGTATGATAATGTATCAAACCAGGCAGAGGCTTCTGAACAGGGAGTAAATTTAATAACTCAGAGTTGAAGTTATCAGGATGGCTTTAACACATTTCAGAGAAGGTCAACAGTAACCACATTTCCTCCAGCTCTAACTCAGTTAGAATTTAATCGCCTGTGAGTTAGTATTCCTCTGTCTCGAATCTATAAAACTGATGTCTGCTGGAAACCCCCTAACTCAGTTAACGTTAACAGAATTTATTTCACATTCCATTATTTGTTATTCCTCATAATTGTCCACGTGCCACCCTGGAATACGGCGGTGCTAATTGCATTTGGGCTCAGGCTTTAACAGCTAAATATATATTAGCAAATCAATCTGAATTTGTGTGTAACACAATCACAGTCCCAGTCGATGTAGATAATAAATTCATTTGCTTACATTATGCTTTAATACAGTTATCATTTGTCAAAATTAAACACTGAAGCTGCATTTATTTTCATATTACTTTGGGCACCCTATTCAACTTTTTCACAAATAGTGTTAAAGTTTTCTGTTTCAAATCTAAGCTATAAACTTTGTCACATTTCTGTTTTGTTTTGTTGGGTTTTTTTAAGTAACATGGTTCTTGTATCACAGAAGCAGCTGCTGAAAGGTGAATTCAGTTCACACTTAGTAGAGAAGGTAACATGAAACTCTAAATGAGTGCTCACAACACTGCTGCTTTTCAACTCGATGCCTGTGATTGAAACCAAAATAAAGACCCTCTATGAACACAATAAAGCTATGAATAGTTCCAATTTCTTCCTCCAAGCATTCATAAGACTCCTCCTTTCCATCATCTCAAATCTCTTTTCCCATGACACCAGTGTATGCAAGAGATGACAAAATTAAGGACAGTAAAATTTCAACATTGTGAAAATTATCACAATCAAACTGCTCATCTCATGCCTACCCCACCCCTTCCAATCTTAATCCTTCACCTCTTCTCACATCCTCCCTCCACATCTCCTCCACTTTCCTTCACATTTCTCCTTTCTCTGCCACGTTACATAGAACCACTCTTACAACTGTGCCCTTACCATTCCAGTATCTCTGCCCTGCATTACTATGCAAGTCTTCACAATACTTCACAATCTGATAGCAAGTGAATGTGTTGACCACACACACATTGCTAAAAAAAAAAAAATAAAAAATCAAAGCACCCAATTTACCAGAATCTAAAACTGGTCTGTGGCTCTTTTTAATTCTGCACTTACCTTCTTAGAAAAAACCACAGTGGTAGAGGTGAGATTAAGAGTAAGTCAAGCAGTTTTCAAGAAAACAACAGCCAAGTTACCAATTACCTTCAGCAGATCGAGCTTCAGCTGTAGTTCCCCTTGAGTAGAAGAACAGAGGGCCCCAATAATAATGCTCATGTATTCTTCATAGTTGATGACTGATAGCTGCTCCAAGATGCTGAGAGTAGCACTCCGATAGCACTCATCATCCAAAAATATCTTGATATATGGCACCATTCCATAGTCCTTCAGAACAACTGGGGACAAATATGGTATCATTTGTTACTTAAACTAATTTTTTCTTGTAGTTTTCACAGGCAGATTTTCAGTGTTGGTGTGAAATGCCACAAATACAGCAGGAGCAGCAAGAAGATTAAGATGATGATGACACAAACAGAACAGAATAATAACAATTGGGGATAAATTGACTGGATGACCACAGTTCCTAGTCATCCGAGATTACAGCTTCTCAATGTAACAATGAATGAAAAGGAAAAGATATTTTATTACTTTCCAGCTTAAATGCCTCATGAAGGGGACTGTTTGATAGCTGGTGACAATACATTTGCAGTCATATGTCGTATCTTACCCATGTTCCTCACAGAGCCCACTGTAAGGGCAGCCACCATCTTCAGCATCACAGCATTTAATTCCTTCTGAGTGCCTTCTTCCAGACCAGGCACATGGGTTCCAGCTGCCAGTATATTAAAATGCATAATACAATTTATACAAGACACAGTTAACTGTAGCTAAAACATATTAAAGCTAAAAGGAAAACCTGTTCTCCAGCACATTCTACTTTTCTCTTAAATATTACTCAGAGGCTGTGTGAACTTTAAAATGAGCAACAAAATACAGACAAGGCATTGTCTAATCTGGGATTGGGGAACACAGGTCTGATTCTGTGATTTTCAGCCCACATCTCCTGCACAACTACAGGCAATATTGGTAATACTGGTATTTCCACTTCCCAACTGATGGAGAGTTACCTGCTCAGTGATAGCTGGTAGGGTAGGAACACACACAAATAAAAGAACACTACAGATTATGAGCTACAAACTGGTAAAATATTATAGCAACAGGGACCACTTAAATACCTACACTAAATGTGAAGAACAGCAAACTCCTGAGGTTCAAAGGCAAACAGTTCCAGGATTAGACAGTGTAAGGTAAGTTATTTTTAGATCTAAAAGTCTTGAAATTTTCAGGCTAAATTTCTGGAATCCAAAAGAGGGAAGCAGTGACCACTTCACGTACTGTTTTCCTACCTGCCCCTCTTCATCTGTGTGTCTAAATTTACAAATTACATAGCCATTCCATTACTTCTTCCATAAAATTTAGATCACCAAGTGATCTAACACAGACAAATTAATGCAAAGATAGAAGAATGCCTTGGTATTTATCTTGACAATCCTTATCTAAATACTCTTGTACAAAACTCTAGTTCTCCGAAACCAAGACAGCAAATCTAAGTGTCCTTGCAGGTAATGGATGTCTGCACTCCAGAACTACTGTGGCGATTCATATTCCTCCTGTTGCTTGGAATAAATGTGTATAAATAGTTCAGCTGTGCTTGCTGCATCAGAAGTTCTACCTCGTACTTTGGGTCCCTCCTCCTCTACTAAACTGCTATCGCACTGAAATTTAAAGGTATTTCCCAATTCATTCATCACAGAAAACGTTATAATGCATTTTTCTTTCTTTAAAATAGCAATTATAAACTTTTCAGTATGAGAGTCTGTCCCCTAAGAGAGCTGTACTGCACAATTACCACACCAGGACTAATACCTTCCTGTTTTCATAATAGGAGACAACTATATCAGATGACAATGGGTAGTAGTAATTGTGGGTAATATATACCCAAAATTCAAAAAATTGCTTTCCATCATCACTCCTCGGGATTGTGTTATTTTGAGAGAAACTAAGCACTGTGGAAAACTCCACTACTTTCAAGCTGCCACCCTAGAGAACCGCAAATTGAGACCTGTTTAAAAGCATGGGCTGAATGGTACCCTCCAGGATAATTCATCATACGCTGGCGAAGAACAGCTCAGAAGCATTTAGGCCAATAAACAGAACAATAAACAGCTAAGATTTCAGAAAGGATCCCACTTAGTATGTCAGAAACTTGGGCCAGCTGGCTTGCAGACAAAATCTAGCTACTCAGTATATAAAATCTATAAATTGACCGTAGAAAAAGATTCACTCATTCCTATTGATCCACCTACTTCAGCAATCATTGTGAATGACATTAAGTTGTACCTGACTTCCTCAGGATCTTGGCTTGCTTCCTCAAGAGTGCCAACAGTAGGCCCAAGAGCCCAGAGTCACGGAATATGTCGCTGAATAACGGGTCCTTCTCAGTCATGCTGAGAAGGCACCGGAGAGCTGTTAAGGTGCAGAATGGCACTACGTTTTCCTTTATCAAATACTGAACCTTCTTCAAAATTTCATGGGGGACATAGGACAGGTCTAGCACTATGGACTCCACCAGTCTGAAGAACTGGACTTGGACTGGGTGTGGTTTGAAATGGATTATGTCAGTAAACCGGTTGATAGGTTGTAGTGTCCATTCCAGAAGGAAGAAGTTCACTCTGTCCCAGGCCCATATGGTACCAATGGCTTCCAAGACTCTTCCACACAGGTGCTGATCGTTGCTTTTCAGGAAAATGGACTGCAACACCTGAAAAGCCTGAAGGTTTTTCACTGTCATTCCTGTGGGATAAAACCAGGTGAGATCATTTTTACATCAATGCCATTTAAGACTGCCAGCACCATAACTATAATGTTAAATCATGTATGAGAATGGAAATAGGAGTCACAGACATGAGGGATGTGTTGGGGAGGTACATTCTCAACCTTGGCTCACATCCTCCAGCTGACACAGTCAGTTCAGTTTGATGCTCAGGCTCTAGAAGCACTGAGCACATGGATCAGAAGATGCCATCTCACGATTCTTTCTCCGTATTCAGACACATAATGAATAAAGCTTCATTTTTCTATCACCCGTCTACGTACCCACATATAGATATATACATATAAAAAAATAAATACTGTACCAGAAGACCGTGTCTGTTCAAAATCGAAGTGTGGTAATTGCGGGTGTACGATATTGCCAGAAACTTTCAGTTCAGTTTTTTCACAGGTTGTCAGGCAAGTCAGCATGTCCAAGATCTCATCCAGATAGGGGTCTCCTTCATTTTCCTGCAACCCCTCACATCTAGGAACAAAATTTGGCATTGTCATGTTGATGCCATAGTAATACAAACATTTTGAATATATCACCAGGTACTGAGCACACAGGAGCTACCTATTTTACTCCCTTTTCCTCCCCAGACCATTTTACTGTCTTCTTATCTTATTTCTATGACTTGTTTAACCATCTTACAAACAGTAACTCCACACCACGGTGGCACATTCTGAATAAGAACCTACAAACTGAAGAAGAAAACTGAAGTGACACTGTAAGTAAAGGAAGATAAAACTTGGGATTTAGCCCAGTTACATGTACTTCAAAAAGAAAGTATTTCTCTCCAAAAAAACTTTACTTTACTCCCTGCTTTGGGGAGTAAAAATTTAAATTTTCTGAGACATAAAAAAATTAAAGCAGATACTTCATGTTAAAAAGTAAGCATATTGTTGGCAAGGTAAGGGACTTGCTAACTAAGACAAATAACAGAAAAATCCCAGCCTGCAGGAAGGAAACCACATTGCATTGCCTGAGCTTTGTGAACCAGCCCCGAGGATGGCATGTCTCTCCTGCATAAGGAAATAGTTTAAACTCTAACCCCAGATTTGCCATAGTTTAGACTGAAGTGAGAGTCTCTCAAAGGGCAAAGAGCTGCTTATCTTGTTGTCCTATTCTGTACTGCTTAGAGGGGTCAGTTCCTAAGGAAAACTGTAGCATCTACGTATGTGCCAGTAGCAGAGCAATGGACTAATACCAGAAGTTAGGAACACCACAGAAGAAAACAGAAAAAATATATTCTGTTTTAATATAAACAAGAAAAAAAAAAGGCCACCGCAAACGTTAGTATACATTTTGACAAGAAAGAATGCAATCAGCAAGATTCTTTTTACCTCAAAAGGCTATTCCAGACATCAGAGAAGAGGAAAGCCAGTCACAGAGAACATTCAGGAAAGAAGCTCAGTCTTATCCCCCCCGGCCAGTATGTGCTGGGAAGGGAGACTAACCTGGAGCCCTGAGCACCTGTGTGTTATTTGTGTTTCTCCAGCCTAATTACACCAGTTAAAAAGGAGAGGGGCAGTCCTAGCTCTGACTGATAAAGATCAGGTGTTCTGAAAAGGAAGTTTTACTCTCCTCTTGAAGCCCCATAAAACCTCTCAACTTACCTGAGTAAAATTTTTAGCAGGAGTTGGTAGCCATCGTTATTTTCAAATTCTGTTAATAAAGCTGATGATATGGGATAGGAATCTTTCACAAAGCACAAAACAATACTAGCAGCTTCACACACATCACAAGGAGGTATGGTATCAACAAGCTTAAAGAGATTCTGAATAGCTATTTTAATGCAATCCATAGCTGAGGGGAGAAAAAACATAAATACAGCAGGCATTTAAGAACTGACTGTCAAACAAGTTCAAAGTTACTAACAAAACCAGAACAAGTTCCCAGTAAAAGTTATTTCCCAGTAAAAAAGGAGTCAGTTAACTCTTTTTCTACAAAGAAAAGACAGGAGGATATATGAAACATCACTCATCTAAGAGGCTACATGAAGAACATTTCTGGTTTGAAAGTAATCCTGCATTTCTTTGCTTAATTCTCAGAAGTTGATTCCCTCTCAGGAGTATAAACTTCCAACCCACCCATTCACCAAATTCATACACAGTGAATCCAAGGAGTGGAAGCTGACATATTTAATTGTCTTGTACTGAGTCAATCCCATATTCCCTGCACACTTCACAGATTGTTTCCTTGATGAGGCATTGGTAATGGGCTACACATCTCTTGCTCAGAGCAAAGAAGCCTAGTCTTTCTTGTCTAATCTGACAAGATCTGGGTGGTCCTTCCAGAACAGCTTCAAAATGTTTACACAGTTCAGTACTCTTAGAACTATTACTGCTCAGTCTTCCAGTCTCACCCAGGAAGCCAAAATTTTATAAAAAAAATAAAGATACCTATATGCAATTGCTCCATGACAAGTAATACTGATAGTAAAGAAGGGATAATAAAACTTTTTTTCCTTCTAAGAAACTGAGACTCATGGCCTTTGCACTTCTTAATAATTAAAAAGAATTACTGACTCTAATAAAGCCTAGAAGAAATGTGGATGCAATTCAACCACTTATGATCTTGTCCCTCTAGCAGTGCCCTCAGCCTCATATTTAGAGTGTGCATGAGCCTTACACTCACACATTGAGTCACACAACTTAAAAAAGACCCCATAATACATCTTGTCCTTGTCTACATTAGTCTGATCAGGACGGATTGACTCTTGCCTGTAATTTTATTTTTTGTGTTAGAAAAAGCTTCAGTTTCCAGATGGGTACCAGTACTAAATAAAGCTCCTGTCTCGAAGCCGAGAGCTCATGCTTTGCAGTTGACTCACTACCAGAATGATGTAGATATAAAAATCTGTCCCAGGGAGCCTCTTCTTGGGAATTCATTCTCAGGGTAGCTACGAGGAAAGGAGAAGGAAAAATACTGAACCAAACCTTGTAGATACACAATGCTGTTTTTGGTCTGAGCCTTTGAAATCGTTCTCAGCACACGGCCTGTTGGTACTTTCCATGAGTGGCTACACTGGTCCCAGAGGGAAGCAGTTGCTATAATTAGTGACTGAAGCTTATCAGCTGCCAGAAGTTCCTCTACACCTTGTTTCTCTCTGTACATGTTAAGCATTATCTGAAAAGCAAACAAACATCAGCTACAATAAACACCTCTATAAAATATCTGGGAGATGAAGAAAAATCCATTGGGGTTGGGGATTATAGTTTGATACTAATACCAGGAGAAAGGATGCGGTGAAATGAACAAGTAAAACTACCACTAGGATATTCTCAATGGACTTTTTCCCACTTGAAGGCACGTTGTTTTGTTTAACAAAATATAAGAAATATAGAGGGATCATCTCATTTTGTTTTATACTGCTCCTGATTCTTGTTCAATGGCTCTCAGTCTAAATTTGCTCCTTTTTTTTGAATCAGTTACCAGCTAAAAGCTTTAGAGAACATCTGAGTAATCGGGGAAATGAACTCCCAGAAACACATTTCACCTTAACAAGCATTTCCTGAGTTTGAGTGTCATCCTCACTTGTCTCTCCATCATCACTGGCTTTCTTCAGAGGAAAAGTAAAGAAAAGGTACAGGCACTGCATCAGAGCTGCTGGAAGGCCAGATCCAATGATGTTGCACACAGTTCTCTAAGTAAAGAAAATACAAATCAGTCCCTCTAGAAGCTGACCACAGTTTCCTTGTGTTTCTGCACACTGACTGTACTCATGGCAGATGAAAGAGCTACTTGACTGTTTTATCCTTACAAGTGCTCTAGGACATACAAGCCTGGCAATGGAACAGCAGGTCTCTACAAAGCCACTTGGCAGAAGTAAACACACTGACCTTGTGTAGCCAAAGCTGTTCCCAGGACTTCCCACTCCAGTGAACTACAGCTTTGACTCAGTTACTGGGCCCAGAGTAAGGAGACCTACAGTCAATAAAGCACACAACCTGCAAATTAAGTAGCAGCTAAACCAGCAGCACGGGCAGGGACAGGCAGTGCCCCCTGTAGCATTAGTTCACAGGACACCCTGCAGTTATAGGGGTCTGATCTGTTAAAAACACATTTCATGTTAAAAGCATGAATTCTCCACGCCCTCCGTGATCCAGTAGAGCAGCAACTTAGCTATAACAAAAGCCTTTGCTTTTGTAACATATTGAATAACTGCACACACAATTCTAATTATAGCTTTTATAAATGCAAGAGACACTGTTTCTCCACGATGTTTCTCAACGCTTAGTTTCCTCCCATCTTTGCCACGGCGGTGTGCAACTTACAGAGAGTCCCAGTGTGTCTGCTCAGCATGCAATAATCAGAACAAAAATCAACAGCAAATTAAACAAAAGAGTGACATTTATGATAGGAAGTTTTGTGTGTCCCATACAAAAAAAAAAAAAAGCAATGTCTTAAATCAGTGAAAAACACAAACCTCATCAGGAATACAACCTTCAGGCTGTGACTAGCTATAAATAATTTCATAGCACTCCTTATGAGACAGAACATGTCCACTAGAAGGTGACAGTAAGATTTTATTTTTATGTACCTGAATGAGGATGAGACAAACTGCTCAGCTCAACGTGAGGGATAAATGCACCCCTGGTGCCCATCAGCAGGCTGTACAGATGATACCAGCCTGCATTCAGGAGGGCTGTACACGTAATTTTTGTGAAATGCTTTTAAATGCTTCAAAGTGAGAGGCTATTGGGATGGAAAATCCAACCAGTGTATTACCAGGCAGACAAATCCTTCATTTTTGATGTGTAAACTGGATTGACTAAGAAAGGTTTAAGCGCAGTGATACACAATCGAAAAAAAAATTCTAAATCAGAGAAATAAAAGCTGCTTGCTGATCAAAACAAAAAGGGTATCTGAAAGCACAGAGAGCTTACTTCCCTCTTTTAGAAAAGCCTGGACTATAAACCTGGTGGGGTGTTGTCTATCTGATTGTATGCCCTGGGCATGATAAACCACAAAGCATTGGGGAGAATGCAAACATTATGAGACTTGGGTGTTCCACTGCTGGGGTGGCTGCCCAGTTTTTCTGAAATAAAAAGGAAAAAAATAAAAGAAAACAAGACAAAGCGACAAAAAACCCCATTTGTAGTCATTTCTCTTACCAAGTCAGTTTGTGAGAGCAGATACACAGATTTCAGGAGCAAACAGCCATCTTCTGCTTCCCCTTTCTGTTGCAGTAATTGCTCCAAAGCAAGACGAGCTTCCTCTGTTACCACAAAAACATTAAAGTTCAATTCCTTAATGAAAAATTAAAATGCTGCATTAATCTCTTCTGACAAATTTAACAAAATTACAATGGCAGGAGTCCACTGGAGTGAATAGAATGACATTAAAGGATTTTGATCCAGCATCAGGCTTAGGTCATAGAATGGTTTGAGTTGGAACGGACCTTAAAGATCATCCAGTTCCAACTCCCCCAAGCTCCATCCAGCTTGGTCTTTAACATTTCCAGGTTAGTTCATATTAACTAAGTGTTTCAAACAGTTCAGCTTCACTGGGAATAGCAGCTCAGTTCATGAAGGCTGCCAGCTGACCAGAGCAAAGCTGACCAAATAAACCAGCTGACCAAATAAATACTTCTAGCCACACGTGGCTTTCTTAGTGGCTGGTGTTTATCTCATGAAATAAAGCTCCTCAGAATAGTGTGTAGCCTTCTCTTTTACTGCTTAGCTGCAGTATGATACATTTCCAGCTACAGAAGTTTGAAAATCAAGGTCATTACAGCATACCAGGCCAGATCATCAGTGCAATTGTCCAGAACCAGTGCTGGCTCACACCTACTCAAAGATCTGGCTTGCTACACTAGGCATCGCCCTGCTCCCCCTTCATGTCCCTCATGGTAAGCACAGAGGACAGCTGAATGTCAGCACATTCCCAGAAGAACTGGATCCAGTGGAGATGGTTTGGGATCATTACCTGCAGGTTTGCCATTGAGGTTCCTTTTAATTTCTTTTGTCAGAAGCTTGGAAACCTCACTGGCCAACAGCTGAATGTTGGGGAATACGATCACTCCAGCAGACTCTTCCCAGGCCTGAAATAAGCGTAAACGTTAAGGCTTTCTTAGCATGCCTTTGGCAGATTGAGAAGCACTAATGAATATAAATAAACAAACATAAAGCTAATATTCCCCTGCAAATTTCCCTCCCCAGCCAGTGTAGTCCATTAAGCAGCATTTGCCAGACAGACAGGAGCCTGAGACTACAGATGCAGAAGTTGACCTGGAACTACCTTTATAATCACGTAATGCATGTACTAGAGAGCATTTACATTATTTCCTCCATTGAATACAATCAAAACAATGTAAACGATGCCATGGAAAAGATGGACTTCTAAAATGCTGAGATTATGACAGTAAATGTTACTGGATCAGGATTTTTAAAAATTTCCCGTGTTATAACAAGCATGCCAAAATAGGATGGTATAGTCCTATATGCATAGCTAGCCAAGGAAAACAAATTTACAGCCAAGCTTATAAAAAAGTTATAATTAAGTTTATAAATTACTTGTTGAAGAACAGACAAGCAATTCAACGCAAAACTGACAAGAGGAACAACAGCAAGATTTGATGATTCCCTGCTCTGAGTCTGACAAACTGATCCTTTCTCAAATACTTCTTAGCCTTGACTTTGGGGAGAAAAACAAAAATCAAAAGCAATAAAAAAATATTCCAGTAGATTTTACCTATGTCATTCAACTGGCCTCTGAGAATCAGGCACAATTACTTTAATACAGAACATCCAAGGCTACACACACAATATATTAGGGATAATACAGCATTCACTTCTAGATACCAGGCTGAGACATGTGTCTCCCCAGCAGCCTTGAAAATTCTCTTTACATAAGTCTCCTCCTGCTAAAAGCTCAGAAAAATCAAGCTGTAGGGCTATATGATGAAAGGAAGGTAAGAAAAATAATAAGACATCTGTTCTCCTAAAATGATTTGGAGCAGAAACCCCACAATACTGTCTGCCAAAAAGTCAGTAAAACTCCTTGTGAAAGAAGATGCTCTGGAACTGCACCCAACTCTTTTTTTCTAGGCTACAAAAGAGTGAAATGCAGTCACACAGTGTGCCTATCAAGTCATTTTAAAACAATAAACAATATTAAAAAAAATGCTAGTTTTTTCAGATTTTACCCATTAATTGTTTTCGGAGACCCTCAGTTGCAGGAGCAAGGTTCCCTGGTTCCTTCACTTCTGATGCAAAGATTTGCAAAGATCAGAAGTGAGCTGGGCAAACACAGTGACAAGAAACCCACAGCCACCTCAGAATATAGTGTTTGTCTATAAGCAGTACCCTTTTTCAGAAGAAAGCAGGGATAGGTTCCTGCCCCTCTGCCTCAAAGAGGAAAACCCTCTGAACATTTCAGAAAGGATTTTACACTTGTTCTTCTGCCAACAGAAAGAGCAGGGTAAATTTCAGAAGTTCAGTCTATACTATCATTGTGCAAATATTTAGTTATCCCATCTCACTACAGACTAGGCCTCTAATTCTGATTTTATTATTATTATTATTATCTGATCTCTCTGTGGGTCATACACCAACCTCTAGAATATGCTCTCTAAGAGCAGATCTAATCAGTTCTATATTCATTTTGGAGCCTATAAAAGATTTGTATCTGGACGAATATCAACCTGACTTCATTCCAGGAGGTCTGCCTTCAGAGGAAACTCAAATAATATGGTATCAATGTGATCTGTTTTTCTTTCTTCCTCTTAAGGCGGTTTCTACATGTTTAAGACTCTGCCACAAGTTCCCTGCGTCTGCTGCCTCCATCTGCCCTTCCTATTCCATGCTTCATTGGAAGATGCTGGCTCAAAAGCCAGCCGTGAAATAGAACATTCTGATACTTTGAGGCACCAAGAAGGAAGATACAGAGGGCACATTAAAATGACACCCAGCCTAGGCCTGAATCACAAGCTAACATTTTCCTCCTACACCTTTTCCTTCTGCATCAAGGAGTATCAGTGAGTAACGAGCCTCCACACCCCGGGTGGCTCCTGGTTAGTGCCCTCTCTCTCCAGCCAACTGAGTAAGTGCTAAAGCAGCCTAAGACAAAAAGAGTCTGGCATCTGCGTGATCAAATAAGGAAAGAAAAAGCAAGAGATTAAATCCACCAAGGAGGACAAGGACTCATGCAGGATCCTCTCGTTAAGCAGGAGGAAGCAAGGTAGTTTCTGTCAGAACTTCATAACATGGGCGACTCAAACTGAGATGTGTTTCCCCGAGCCAGTCCTGGGGCTTAGCACAAAGCAGAAGGCTGGGACAGGCATGTATGCAGAGCAACAGCTCTTCTGCTCAAATACAGCCTTCAGTCCAGGAGGAACACTCTTCTACACAAACAACCCCAGAGGTTGAGAGGAAGCGGTGAAAAGTGAAAGTTTTGTTCAGTAATCATAAAAATATCTGTAGGGCCATTTAGACTAAATGAGAAAGTGTCTTCTGAGACTCCAGGCTACACACTCACTGCCTTATCAGACCCATCCATGCTCTGCCTGGGACCAGGGCAAGCTTCTACTCCAACACAGCAACCTCTTCACCATCGGCACCACCAGATCCTACCTGCAACTCAGCTGTTTGCATCACAGGGACACCACCAAGAGTCCTGCTCCAGTGCTGCTGACACCAGCCTCCACACCATTGCAAAGGCCTGCTCTGCACCAGGACCTACATGCTCCACACAGCTGAGTGAAATATTTATTACTAGGTGGAAGATATTCCTGCTTTACTGCCATGGACACCAAAGAATTCCCAGTGATTTCCCTGTTCACATAGTTCAAAATGTCCCTGTCACTACAGAATATCACTTTTTATGTTCCACAATGCTTCCAGATAAACAGAGTGAGCACATTAGTAACTTAGTTTTTTTCCCCTCACCTACCCACTGACTTATTTCTAGAAAAACAGCTCAGGCAGGTAGGGAACAGATGGATCTGAGTTTGGTCACTCAAGAACACTGAAAACTCCCAAGAACAGATGGCTTAAAAATGCCACCATTAAATAGGGTTTCACCAAAAAGAAGCTTTTGTTTTCTTTCTGAAGGACTTGCATAGTAGGAGAATGTAAAAACACAGATTCAACACCCATAAATATCCAAGGTGATCCAAGAGAGAAACAATTCTTCTCTACTGCAACATGGCCACAAGACATTTAAAGATAAGCCAGGTTTTTTGCTCCTCTCAGCATAAGCTCTGCCACCCTGTGGCAGTACGGCCCACTCAAACAGCTCCCTGTACGTTTCACACACTTTAGCAAACAAACCCAACATATAAGGCTCCCACCCATTGCAGAGCTCTTCAAGTTTAACCTTTCAAAATGGCCTTCTCAGAAATTGTTGGCTGACAAAGGCTCTAGGGCACGGGTAAGGGCAGCCTGCTAACTGAAATGTTCTAGTTCTCAGCTGTGTTCCTCACCCACGGTACGACCTTCCTCTCCTCATGCCACAGTTTCCCCAGCTATAACACAACTCCTCTCTCAAGCACTAAAATTAGACATCAGCACTGTCATCAACCCAAAAATTCCATCTGAAGACTGTAACCCTGTGTTCCCCCAGCTGGCTGCATGCCACGACCACATTTGCATAGACTAAAACTGTGCTCAGCCCCCAATTAAGGAATAAAATAGATGAGACAGACGGGAAGCGATCTCTTTGCAGAGTACTCACTTTGAAACATGCCTGTCTCGTCAACACAGACCTTGACTCCAAGACCCCCAGCCATTCATGAAAGCAAAGCAGTGCTCCCCCATATCCTTTTCTCATGCTAACGTAGCAGGTTACTCAAACAGGAGGATAAGAAACTGTTTCCCCGGGATTCCAATAGAAGTAATTATCACCAAGAGAAAGGGATCATGCTCCAATTAACTTGATTGGCACTTGACTGGTGAGCACAGAATGGATAGAGCAATGGAAGCTCATACATCCTTGGCATCTGCACCAAATGCAACAAGGAGAACAAACCTTTAGGAAGAGGGGAAGAAAGTCCAGCAGCCTTCTCTGTTGCTCCTCTGGGATGAGGAACGGAGCCATCTGCTCATACTCTACAAACTGTCTGCCTAGAGTCTCCCACTGGAGGGACCTGTCCGTGCTGTGTGCAGGCTCTCCTGGCACTTCTGCCTTGTCTCCATCACCAGGGCTTTGCCCTTCCTGTTCTGCTTGGCCAGGCGAATCTTCCAGCTGCCCCGTGAGCTCAGCTGCTTTCTCCATGCTGAAACGAGACCTGAAGTTAAAGATACTGTGTTATTTCCAGTTCATATCATCTCTTACCCGTCAACTGTCCCACAAACATAGACACTGACAGTCTTAGCTACTCAACCCCTCTCCCATGAGGCATGTGTGTATGTGCTACACACCTCAACTGTGTGTAATTTATATATTTATATATATAATGTAATAATAAATTATCACAGCGTGGGCAGGCACTGTGGGGATTTGCCACCAAGATGAACGTAGCTCAACACTTTACTTACCAAATACATTGTCTGTTAAGAGTCTGGAAGGATCTTTAACACATCACTCTACTTCCTCAAAGTAGAACACCAATGAACCTCCATTTCTAAGGAATAGGTTCCTCCTCTGTAGTGTACCAATGTACATCAATGTACGTTGATCCTTCAAGCCACAGAAGAGGACAGTTTATTCTACCACAGCCCGTATTCCATTCTTCACTAGAAGATGGAGGGCTACAAAATTTTGGCCAGTCTCCAGGGTTGTCAATCTGGAACTTCCTGCCTCAACAACATTTTGTGTTTCGCTGCTGTTGTTTTCCTTAATTATCTGTGTTAAGACAACACAGCCCTGTGAGCAGAAAAAGTGTGATGACTGTCTGCACAGAGTAAACAGGAAGACCGTTGCTCATGACTGTGTGGGAGTTACACTTGTCATATGTTATACTTAACCCTAGAATGGCATCTCAGCCCACTCAACTCATTGTCAAGCTGTTCAGTGTGTTAAGAAAGTCTGGGTACTGTTCTAGAAGCTTCCGTGAGCATGGTTCAGAGTTACTTTTTCAATGAGGTTGCTCTCGCATCCCAAATGGCACCATTGTCTTCCTAAGGGAAATCTCTCACCTTGGAAGTGACTCTGCTAAGCCTAGATAAACGCTACATAACGAGTAACTCCACCTTGATCATTTATCTAGATAAGCCCCAAATCCTTCACGGATGGTGAAACTGAGGCATGGAGAAATGGAATTAAGTGCTTATGCAGGCCTCAGAAGGTAGGAGGTGAAGGTACCATAAGAAGGCAGGTGTCTGACTATCAACGTCACAGCTTGAACTGTACTGCACTGAATGGCACTGAAAATAACCACTTTTCTCTCTTTCTGTTCATAATTTACTTACTAAGCCTTTTTTTGCTGGTGGCACAGCTAAGGCAGGCAGGGCTGGTCACTCACTCTACAGACCTATGGAATGAGAGAGTTCTCTTCTCCACAGAAACTATTAAAACCAGATACATGCACTCAACTTCATTAATGAAGACTTTAAAGTAACAGACTAAGACAGACATTCAAGGGTACGTGGAAATCTTTAATCTCCAGAAGCACATGCAAGCAAAGTGAGGATTATGATTTGCCTCCAACTGTCAAGATGACAAGAGGTATGTTAAACTAAATATCAGTCTTGTGGTATTAGTCTGTTGTCTCCACTTGCTTTAAAATCAGCTTTAAATCATACCTGCTCCCAATAGCCTTTTCTTGCTTGTTGCATCTACGATTTCATTCAGACTTCTAAATCCTTTGCATTTTCTATTCCTCTTGGAGGATAACTATCCCTCTAGACCAGTCACAATATCACATTCAGGGATCTTTGGTATTAAGGATAGCTTAGATATTTTGAAAAGGTCTTATATGTTGGCTCTGTACTACAACCCACCATTTGTCCTGATCCTCAGTGTAAATTAATGGTTTATTTGAGTTTTGATAACTTATAAATATCACAACGATACAAAAATGTAAAGTCTAAATAATAAAGATTTGAAAAGACATGAAAGTGAAAATATATCAAATAAACCTGACGCTGTCATTCAGAAAGTAGTGTCAGGTAACAGAGAGGAAGTAGAACTTATGCATGTATTTTCCCTTTTGTTCTAAATTAAGCTTGTGTGAAATCTAACTGCAATGTGGCTACACCTCTTCAGACTGGTGAGACAAAAGGGAAGAAAGGCCTGATCAAAGCTGACAGAAGGACAAGATCCAGAAGTTTGTTTATACGCTTAAAATCCTTTGTTATGAGAGAAAGGTCTCACAAGATGGTTGACTGAAACACAAATCAAGTCTCATACCAAACTTCAGAGTTTGATCCACTTTTTATAGTAAGTATCTGCAAAAATAAAAGTCAGATATTTGAGCGTATATGGAAATCTTTACTCTCCAGAAGTACATAAAAGCAAAATGAAGGCTACAATTTGCCTTCTTATTTACTGCAACTGTCCAGATGACGAGGCATATTAGGCAGCATATCAGACCCCTAGTACTAGGACTACCTGCCTTAATATTCCTTTTCTTATTAGGCTTTTCTTGACTATTAAAACCCAGAATTTTGGCAACTATCAGAAACACATGGCTCACAGCACCCCAAAAATACACTGTGTAGTATTTCACATGGTATGTGATCATCTAAGGAATCTGAAGATATAAAAGTTTATGGAATCTGATTAAATACATCCCAGAGTCCTGAAAGAACTGGCTGATGAAGTTGCAAAGCCACTTTCCATATATTTGAAAAGTCGTGGCAGTCAGGTGAAGTCCCTGCAGACTGGAAGAAAGGAAACATCATACCCATTTTTAAAAAGGGTAGAAAGGAGGAC